>CM037864.1:9380397-9652897 GCA_021292105.1 Anadara kagoshimensis
GAATGGACATAGATAGTTTTGGCAGATTGTGGGTGTGTAATCTGGAAAAAGAAAGTCCTAATAGTGGAATATGTGTAACAGAAACAGGGGACAAAGTTATAACAATATTCTGTTAACATTGTTTATCTGTGGCATGCTAGTGGGATTGGTCATAGATTGCTCTGGTAGATTGTTGGTGTGTAATAGGGAAAAAAAACAATCTGTGCTAACAGAAACAGGGACAAAGTTATAACAACACCCTGTGATCATTAGGTATTGTTTATCTGTGACAGGCCTGTCGGAAAGTTCTAGTAGATTTAGGGTGCGTAATGCTTGACGTGAGAAACTATAACACCGCTGTGATCTTTATGTAATGGTGACACTGTGTATCTGTGACAGGCTAGTTTGATAGTTATAGTAGATATGGGTTTTGTAATGCTGGAAATATGAAAATTCTGAAACTGAAATCTGTAAACAAAGTTATAACAACACAAAGATCTTTATGTAATGGTGACATTGTTTATCTGTGACGGGCCAGTTGGATAGTAAATTTGATTAAGTAGTGGTTGTTAATCAACATTTATAATATATCAGGGTAGTGAGGAGAGACAACTACTGAACTAAGTTGTTCTGAAAAACTTGGACAAATAAATACCAGTATTTGAAAACGATACAAATTTAATTAATGTTAACAACATTCTGTCCAGTCTGCCACATTCCTCCTTAAAATTTCTTCCTTTCAACGATTCAAGGGCGTTGAATTGAAACCACCAGGTTCCAACCTGTTGGCCGACCATTTACAGGGACCAGGTGATCCCATAAATGTAACGTTAAAAGGGGGAATGCAGCGACCAAACCGTAACTCGAACCCAGGACCTTACCAATACCAGTAGGACGTTCTATCAACTGAGCTATTTGGTTCACCTATCGGCCCTGGTCCACCAGGGTAATATGATACAGTACCGACCTGTCAAAAGTTTAAAACTCGGCTATCAAAAGGACTCTAACTCGGCTTCAAGATATGGATAGCTAGTAACAGAAATGCTACAGACAGACAGACAGACAGACAGACAGACAGTTAGATAGATAGATAGATAGATAGATAGCAGCTGTCTAACAACTTTTAAAATATAGGTAGAGATAGGTCAAGATGCGTTGAACACTGATTCGTTAGCTTATTGTAAAATTTTGGACAGGTCTGTACTGTATAATATATGATGTATGATTTTTATTTACAATGTTTATGTCAGTGTGTATGGAACGAGGTAAAAAAGAACAGTTGATTGACACTTCACACACCAAAAAAAAAATTATTTGCACAGCATAGACCAGTCGAAGGTTATTCGGCACCAATTCGTGAGCTTAGTTTTAAACTTTTAGACAGGACTGTACTGTACTTTATATGCATGTTATGGATCAAGATAAGCTGATGATTTGCCTCTTATTTGTTAGCTCAGTATTAAACTTTCGACGGGCCTGTACTATGTATTTTGCACAGTACAGACCTGTCCAAAGGTTAACACTAAGCTAATGAAAAGGAGTGGACTGCCGAGTAGCCGAGATAAGGATAACTAGTGACCGAAAAAGCTACTGAGAGACTTTAGTGATGGTGTTTAACGTCCCAGTCAAGAATACTTCACTTAAATATCGAAACGTCGCCAGCTGTAAACGAAGGCGCAGAATTTTTTTCCTATGCGTTGCGCTGATGGCATTATACATCAGGGTTGTTTAGCGTGCCAAGCGTACTGTAACACGGAGCCTTATTTATTTTAAGTTTCCATCCGAAATATCCGCGACTTTCATTTCGTAATGCCGAGTGCTTCAAAAGAACAATCACTTAACACTTTCAAGTATTGGGTCTGACCCGGTCGTGGTTCGAACCCATTACCTCTCACTTACGAAGCGAGCCCTCTACCAACTGAACTATCACAGTGGTTAACTATACCGAGAGATAGTTATCAGCTGTCGTATAGCTACCTAGATATAGCCAGCACAATAAGCTGCTTATTCGGCATCAATTTGTCAGCTTAGTGTTAAACTTTAGACAGGACTGTACTGTACTTTATATACATGTAATGATGTATAAATATTTCAAGTGTTTTTGTGTAAATATGTATTTAATAAAAAAACCTTGCTTGCAAATATGTTTGTTTACTAGCTCATACATGATTGTAAATATATTTTATCCACAAAATAAAAAGATTTCAAATTCTTCAAATTCTGACAACTTCTTTGAAGATTTTTACAACTATTATAGTACATCTTCAATAACTAGAACTTCATCATTTTCAATATACATTGGTTCCAAAAATCTAAATTATTATTTTGTCTCATCAGTTTTTATTTTCAAATTTAAAAGTCCCATACACTTCAAGTTATTGAAGCATCACTGTGCAACAGATAAGTATTTCTGTTGATTCGTGAATTTTTGTTGTTGTTCGGATACTTAAGATATGGAAATGTATTAGGAAATAGCCGAGACAAGGCCAAATAATTGGTTGAATAGGATTTTAACTCCCAGTGTAGACTATTTTACTTATATCGAGACGTCACACACCAGCTATAGGTGACGAAACGAAAACAATTTTTTACCTTTGCCCAGGGCAATGTGCAGGGGAGGGAGTCTTCAATTTGCCAAGCCTGAAGTGACACGGGTCATAGTTTTTTAAGGTGTCTTCCAACAGAACAAGTCAGCAGTTATATGACCACAGTAATATCGACACTGGTCATCAGGACAAAGTAGAAGTAGAGTGGAGAGTTGTGTTATCAAGTTTTATACCCCCGGTTAAGATACTTTCACTTGTATCGAGGCTGTTAGTTAAGGGATAATGGACTTCAACTTTAATACTAATTTCACAAAAATCAGTTAACCTTTTTAAACTAAATTTGGATGTCACGAGATTGCCGTTTGGTTGGTGTTATACATTGAAGTAGTTTAATGTCATTTGCATTCTATTGTTATAAAAAGCCGAAAATAATCCACGTAATCCCCATGTGCTGTTGGTGTTGAAAAATTTGATATTACTGACTCGAAAAATGGACCAAACGTGTCATGAAGGATTTAAACCGGAATTTTCTGACCTGTGGAAATCGACTTGAATCTTAAATTAATTTCATATTGTTTTCAAGTCTAATGTTACAGGCGGGCGGGTCTGATTAACTACAAATAATTTGACATGGCCTTACTGGGAAAAAGATAATTAAATGTTGGTATCTAGTGACCACTTGACCCAAAGATGTGCGAGATATTGCATGTAGCTCTGTTGGTAGAGCATCAGACTCAAGATCCGAGCGTCGTGAGTTTGAATCCCGACTGGGGCATGTTGGTATGTTACTAATTTCACTTACACTGTGTCGGAATAATGCAACCTCTGCAACTGTTGTCTCGGTGAGCTAGTACCTAAAAGTTGCCCCCATGTGTACGCTATTAGAAAACGGATATACACATAATACACAGTCCATCATGGATACATGGGGGTAGTCTAACGTGATCTGACTGACCCTTGCACTGCAGTGCGAGAATTAAAATGTCCCATACAATGTTCCGTCTTTCTGTTAACGTAATCGATTAAAAGATCTTAGTAAACGTTAGAAGCCTTATTTATTAACATCGTCACTTGTTTGTTAATTGAAATTTCCAGTCAAGATATGTCACTTATATCGAGACGTCACGATCTGTAGGTGAAGTGGCATATTGCATTGTGCTTGGAGGGTTCTTTCACGTGCCACGACTGTCTGTTGTGATATTGAACATCGGTTTTAAGGTCTTTTCCGAAGTAAACCATGGGTTTCATTCATCTCGAGTATTTGGCAAAAGAGGAGTCACTACCTTTGTTTAAAGTGCGTCAAGTTTGACCTGGCAGTTTGACCTTAAATTTAAATATTATAATGGGCTAATACACTGTGTGATTGAGGCAAAGCAGCGCGATTCATTAGGTACCATAAACACCTGGTATCCCGTATCGCTACCATCTATCCTTTTATATCAACTTTAAACGAATATATCTGTTTGAATACTCAAATTAAAGGTCAAACTTGACGCACTATACACATCCTTTTAGGGTCACGCATGCAATACTGACATCAGAAATTAATGGTCAAAGGGAGATAATTCAAGTAGCAAACATGCCCATTGGTTGCGTTTGACAGTGCATAAAATATTGACTCATTTTAATGGTTAGGCATGGTTTTAGATATGAAAGTTGGTTTGGTTTGATCTCAGTATTGCAAAAATAGACATTGAACTGCCTTAATTGTTTTTGGTGGTATTGTTTCAGATAAGTCGGGTTGGCATGACCTTGATATTGCGTAAAATATCGAAATTTGGACTGCTTTAATTTTCTCTGGTGGTATTGTTTCAGAAAAGTCGGGTTGGCATGACCTTGATATTGCGTAAAATATCGAAATTTGGACTGCTTTAATTTTCTCTGGTGGTATTGTTTCAGGTATGGAAAGTTTGGTTGGCTTGTCCTTGTCTTTGCGTAAAATATGAAAATTTGGAGTGTCTTAATTGTAACATTTTGGTGATTTTTCAGATATGGCTGGAAAGTTTGGTTCGCTTGTCCTTGTCTTTGCGTAAAATATGAACATTTGAACAGTCTTAATTTTCTCTGGTGGTATTGTTTCAGATATGGAAAGTTGGGTTGGCTTGTCCTTGTCTTTGCGTAAAATATGAAAATTTGGAGTGTCTTAATTGTAACATTTTGGTGATTTTTCAGATATGGCTGGAAAGTTTGGTTGGCTTGCCATTGCTTAAAATATGGAATTTTGAACTGTCTTAATTGTTTTGGTGGTATTGTGTCAGGTGAGGAAAGTTGGGTTTGTTTGTCCTTGTCTTTGCGTAAAATACTGAAATTTGAACTCTCGTCATTTTCTTTGGTGGTAATGTTTCAGATAGAAAGTTGGGTTGGCTGTGGTGGTTGAAAATGCTATAAATATGGTAATTTGAACTGGCTTAATTTTCTCTGGTGATATTGTTTCTGATATAAGGAAAGTTAGGTAGGCTTGTCCATGACTTTGCGTAAAAGTTGGTAACTGCCTTAATTTGTATCAGTTGGTGGTATTTTTAAGATAAGTCTACAAATCCAGGGTCTATCACCGCTGTGAGTTCGAGCCCGTCTCAGCTCACATGTGGGAAAGTGAAGTTTCCTTGCCGTTGGCCTTTACTGGTTCACATAATACAAGGCTTGTCTGCTGCGTGCTGACTCTGTTAGCTAGCCCTGAGTGCGTGCTAGTACAAGGTAGATCATGCAAAACACTCGCACTTCACATGCATACACGAACTTGTTCATAAATTAACACATAGAAGTTAATAAAAAGTTCTCGTCGTGAATAGCTGAAAAATTGCTGATGCGACGTTGAGCAACATTCAACCAACCTTTATTGTTTCAGTAAGATATACAGCTATAGTATAGTGTAGTGAGTGGTATGTAAGTCACATTGCCATCATGTGACAATCTGCACCAGTTACTACTGACTACCCTTTATCTATCCAGACAGGTAGATTGTACTGTCATTAATTACTTTCTTGTTTCATATTACCTGCCCGTTGGTCTGTTCAGGTTTATACTTGTTATTTGAAATGCGCCATCTTGAAATGCAACAAATTTACAACAATTAACAGAAAGAAAAGTTAGGAATGACTTATTAAGAGTTTACAAGGATCCAGAAAAATGGTTACAGATTTAACAAAGACCTAAACAGACTGCTGATAAATCACAGAAAACGCTTCACAGGTAGGAATAAAAGTTAAAATACATAATGAATGTACATGTATATATCACTTAATAGACCACGTCATAGAGAGAGAGAGAGAGAGAGAGAGAGAGAGAGAGAGAGAGAGAGAGAGAGAGAGAGATATGATTTATCGCAGATATTTATTTACAGGTAAGAATTGTTGGAAAACCAAATTAATACACATGTATATATCAATATCATATTATCACTCAGATCACATCAGAAAGAGAGCAACGAGAGATCGAGAGATCGAGAGAGAGAGAGAGAGAGAGAGAGAGAGAGAGAGAGAGAGAGATTACAGATACATCTCACAGGCAGGAATGATTTAAATACTGTATATTAGATCATCACACACACACACACACACACACACACACACGTAATAGTTATTAAAATAAAAAAAGTGTTAGACAATTGAAATTCTAACAGGCTAGTGAAGCAGGGTGGTCCGAAAGGGCATTTAATTATCCACTTAATGATCACAGAAATTCACAGATTACTTCACAGTATCATCTTTGATTTTATATTCGTCAAAATTCAAGTTTCATTTTAAATTTGATACTTTGATTAATGATCGATATTTTAGGTTTCTGGTCTTGCATAGGGTTGACCATCATCCTTACTCGTCCAGGAAATATATGGATCTTTCACACATTAAGTATTGTTGAGTAGCTACATATTTAGTATTGTTGAGCTACTCTTTGGAACAAGAGCGAATTTTTCATTAATTTTGAATAACTTTCACAAATGAGAATACAAATAATCTGCCAAAATATAAAAGGGTTTAAAAGTATGTTTTACAGGTATATTGGATTGTTTAATTGCCAATCAATGTCCAAATCTTTTAACTAGTTACACCTTCAACATGTAAATAAAATTGAGAATGAAAGGAACATGAAACGTCAAATATATCGGGGTAATTTTGGACACAGAGACAGCATACTTATCAACAACACTGTGATGACGACCATAAAACTTTTAAGGGTCTTGATCGATAACCCTGGGCTTGCAATGTCCTTGTGTAATTGATGTCAGAATTTTAGTTATGTGAGACCTATTTCAACTACATTAAAACTTGGTATAGTGACCTAAAACTATTTTCTTCTATTTCAGAAATCTTCAAATCGAAATGGCGGAGTCAGAAGTTCCTGATGCTCAGTGGCCTGTAATCCTTGATCAGAAATGCGAGCTATGTGAAATTAACAACATATCTTATAAGTGTCTCAATTGTGATGAGATGACATGTGATATTTGTACAAAAGCACACTTGAAAAGCAAAGCAACTAAAGACCATAAAGTAGTTTGCTTAAAATCAGCTGAGATATATGAAAATATTCAAATTGGGAAAAAATGCCCTACCCATACTAAGGAGGATTTGCTTATGTTTTGTAACACCTGTAATTGTCCAGTCTGCAGAGAGTGTGTTACCAGTGGTGTCCATCTTCATCACCCCATGGTTAAAGTGGAAGAGGTTATAGATATCAAACAAAAACAACTATCAAATATCATCAGACAGACAAACGAAAAGTCCAAAAAATATGAAGATGTCATCAAAACCATTGTCTACAATAAATTAGAATTCTCCGAGTTTATAACCAAAAAAATCAAGGAGGTGAAGGCTAGAAATAACCAGCTTAAAAGCAGACTAGACAAAATGGAATCTGACATCATCCAACAGTTACAAAATATAGACAAGGAGCATAAGAAAGCTATGACAGAGTTGGAGCAAAGATTACAAGGTGAAATGGCCGATATAAATAAACTGATACATCAATGTGAGCGGAAAGAGAGAGACAGGAATATAGAGATGGTAAAGTTTGTGACAGATGTTACACAAAGATTAGATAAATACAGACCATGTGATCCACCAGACCCAGTAAGTCCACCAGACCTGATAACCAGGCCTGTGGATGATCAAGAACTTAAAGATATGTTTGGCCAACTTGATTTGAAGACCAAACCAACAGCCAATCCACCATTAACGCAAGGCAATCAAATCCCATCACCCAGTCCTGTTGTAGATGCTAAAATAGTTTCCTGTTTTACTCGTAATACGACTGATGTAGTAACAACAGATAATGACCAGGCTTGGTTATGGAGCTGTGGTGGTGGAGATATATCACTGGTGACATCAGATGGTAGAGTTATACAGAACATCCATACTGACTTTCGTGTATATGATGCTGCTGTCTCTTAATCTGGAGATCTTCTTGTGACAGTATGGGTTGGTAATACAGTTAAGAAGTTAACAGGAAATAACACATTTACAGACGTATATATAGCAGCAGACGACTATGAGACACGAGGAATTACTGTAACAGATACAGGAAATGTACTTGTTGTGTTGTATAAGTACAAGGACAGTAAAATAGTGGAGATAACAACCAGTGGACAACACATCAGGACAATACAGCATTACACAGTGGATAACAAACTACTGTTTAACGGCCCCAGGTTTGTCTGTACTAACATAAATGGTGACATTATAGTTACAGATTGTGGTAAAGTAGTAGTTGTTAACCAACAGGGACAGAAGAGATTTATATATCAGGGTGAGGGGAGAAATCTGAAGAAACGATTTTATCCATGCTATGTAGTCACAGATAAACATGGACATATAATAATCAGTGACAGTGACAACTCTGTAGTACATGTCTTAGATAGATATGGGAAGTTTCTACAGTATCTGATAACACCTAAACAGGGATGTGACCAGCCAATGGGGATGGACATAGATAGTTCTGGTAGATTGTGGGTGTGTTATGCTGGAAATAACAAAATCCTCATAGTGAAATATATGTAACATAAACTGGGACAAAGTTATAACAACATTCTCTGATCAATTAGGTAATTACACTGTTAATCTGTAACAAGCCACTGGAAATGGACTTGGATAGTTCTGTCATATACCATTTTTTGAATTTAATCATAAAATACATTCAAAAAATGATATGTCACAATATTGTCACAAATATGACAAAATTCTTATAATTAAATATGTATAACAGAAACAGGAACAAAGTTATAAAAATATTCTGTGACCTTTTAGATATTGACATTGTTCACTTCTGACAGGCCAGTGGGACTGGACTTGGATAGTTCTGGTGGATTGTAAGTGTGTAATGCTGGACACAACCCTCATAGTGAAATATGTGTAACAGAAACAGGGACAAAGTTATAACAACATTCTGTGATCATTTAGATATTGACATTGTTTTTTTCTGACAGGCCAGTGCGATTGGACTTGGATAGTTGTGGTAGATTGTGGGTGTGTAATACTGGAAATGACAAAATTCTTATAACTAAATATGTGTAACAGAAATAAGGACCTAGTTATAACAGCATTCTGTGATCATTTGGGTAATTACATTGTTTATCTGTGACAGGCCAGTGAGATTAGACTTGAATAGTTTTGACAGATTGTGGGTGTGTAATAATAGGATTAACAAAATCCTAATAATGAAATATGTTTAACATAGTGAGTGAATGTGTAATGGTGTTTAACGTCCCAGTCAAGACTATTTCACTTATATCGAGACGTCGCCAGCTATAGGCGAAGGTGCAGAAATCTTTCCTGTGCGTTGCGCTGATGGCATTATACAGCAGGGTTCTTTAGTGTGCCACTGAGCCCACCGTGACACGGAACCTTGATTATTTTAAGTTCCCATCCGGAAGAACTGTGACTTTTATTTCGTAATGCCGAGTGCTTGGCGAAAGAACAGTCACTACCCACTTTCAAGTCTTGGGTCAGACCCGGCCGGGGTTCGAACCCACGACCTTCCACTTACGGAGCGAGCATTCTACCAACTGAGCTACTGCAGTTGCCTTTATGTGTAACAGAAACAGTGATAAAGTTAAAACAACATTCTGTGATCACTTAAGTGACATTATTTATCTGTGACAGTCCAGTGCGATAGTTCTGGTAGATTGTGGCTGTATAATGCTCGAAAAACAGGAAAAGGGCAAATGCAGCGGCCAAACCGTAAGAGAGAGAGAGAGAGAGAGAGAGAGAGAGAGAGAGAGAGAGAGAGAGAGAGAGAGAGAGAGAGAGAGAGAGGCTGTCTAAAAGCTATTATAATATAGGTAGCGATAGGTCAAGGCGCGTTGAACATTGATTGGGCACACATTCTTTAGCTTATTGTAAAACGTTCGACATGCCTGTACTGTATATGATGTGCTACTGTGGTTTACAATGTTTGTCAGTGTGGATTAAATGAGGTAAAAGGAACAATTGATTGACACTTCACAAACCAAAAAAGTTATTTTTCACAGTACAGACCTGTCGAAAGGTTAACACTAAGCTAATGAAAAGGAGTGGACTGCCTAGTAGCCGAGATAAGGATAACTAGTGACCAAAAAAGCTGCTGTGAGAGTTGAGTAATGGTGTTTAACGTCCCAGTCAAGAATATTTCACTTAAATATCAAAACGTCGCCAGCTGTAAACGAAGGCGCAGAATTTTTTCCTGTGCGTTGCGCTGATGGCTTTAGCGTGTCAAGCCTACCGTAACTCGGAGCCTCATTTATATTAAGTTTCCATCCGAAAGATCCGCGATTTTCATTTCGTTATGTTGAGTACTTAGTGAAAGAACAGTCAGTACGCACTTTTAAGTTTTGGTCAGACCCGGTCGGGGTTCGAACCCATTACCTCTCACTTACGGAACAAGCACTGTACCAACTGAACTACCACAGTGGTAAACTACCGAGAGATAGTTATCATGCTGTCATATAGCTACCTAGACATAGCCAGCGCAATAAGCTACTTATTCGTCATCAATTCGTAAGCTTAGTGTTAAACTTTAGACAGGATTGTACTGTACTTTATATGCATGTAATGATGTATAAATATTTTAAGTGTTTTTGTGTAAATATGTATTTAATAAAAAACCTTGCTTGCAAATATGTTTGTTTACTAGCTCATATATGATTGTAAATAAATTTTATCCAGACAATAAAAAGATTTCAAATTCCTCAAATTATGACAACTTCTTTGAAGATTTTTACAACTATTATAGTACAACTTCAACAACTATACACGTCCATTAGTATAGTACATCTTCAATAACTAGAACTTCATCATTTTCAATATACATTGGTTCCAAAAATCTAAATTATCATTTTGTCTCATCAGTTTTTATTTTCAAATTTAAAAGTCCCAAACACTTCAAGTTATTGAAGCATTACTGTGCAACAGATAAGTATTTCTGTTGAATGATCAATTTCTTTTGTTGTTGTTCGGATACTTAAAGAGATGGAGATGCATCTGGAAATTGCTGAGACAAGGCCAAATGATTGATTAAATAGCATTTTACTTTCCAGTCTAGAATATTTTACTGATATCGAGACGTCGCCCACCAGCTATAGGTGACGTAACGAAAACATTTTTTTTACCTTTGCCCAGGGAAATGTGAAAGAAGGGTCCTCATTATGCCAAGTCTGAAGTGACACGGGATAGGTTTTTAAGGTCCTTTCCAACAGAACAAGTGACTTAGCAATTATATCACCACAGTAATATGGACACTGGTCACCAGGACAAAGTAGAAGTAGAGTGGAGAGTTGTGTTATCGAGTTTTATACCCCCGGTTAAGATACTTTCACTTGTATCGAGGCTGTTAGTTAAGGGATGGTGACATAAACTTTAATACTAATCTCACAAAAATGAGTTAACCTTTTTAAACTAAATTTGGATGTCACGAGATTGCTGTTTGGTTGGTGTTATACATTGAAGTACGTTATTGTTGTCAACAAAATAACCCACGTCATCCCCCATGTACTGTTGGTGTTGAAAGATTCAATATTACAGACTACTGACTCGAAAAATGGACCAAACTTGTCATGCGGGATTTTATCAGAATTTTTCGTTCTGTGGAAATCGGCTTGAATCTTAATTTAATTTCATATTTTTCTCAAGTCTAATTTTACAGGCGGGCGGGTCTGATCAACTACAAATAATTTGGCATGGCCTTATTAGAAAAAAGATTATAAAATGTGGGTATTTAGTGACAACTTGACCAATAAGATTCGTGGGACATTGCAAGTAGTTCTGTTGGTAGAGTGTCAGACTCAAGACCCGAACGGCGTGAGTTGGAATTTTGACGGGGGCATGTTGGTATTTTACTACTAGTAATTTCACTTACACTGTGTCAGAATAATGGGCCAATTGGACTGCAACCTCTGCAACTGTTGTCTCGGTGAACTAGTACCTAAACGTCGCCACGTGTGTACGCTAGTACAAAACAGATACAAACATGCATAATACAAAGTCTGTCATGAGCCCAACGTGATCTGACTGACCCTTGCACCGCAGTGTGAGAATTAAAATGTCCCACACAATGTTCCGTCTTTCTGCACCGCATTGTGAAAATTAAAATGTCCCACACAATGTTCCGTCTTTCTGTTAACGTAATCGATTAAAAGCATCCATGTTAACAAACGTTTACAGATTTTTGTTAACGTCGGAAGCCTTATTCGTGAACAGCGTAACCTGTTTATTGATTGAAATTCCCAGTCAAGATATGCCACTTATATCGAGACGTCACCTTCTGAAGGTGAAGTGGCAGACATTTTGACCTGTGCAGTGTCATAAGGGCAATATGCAGAGAGGTTTCTTTCACGTGCCACGGCGGCAGTTGTGACGGGAGTGATTGGACATCGGTATTAAGGTATTTTCCAAGTTACTCCATGGATATCATTCTAAATTTCGAGTATTTGGTGAAAGAACAGTCACTGTCTATTTTTAAAGTCTTGGCCAGGCCCCGGGCTGGGAGTGTTCTATAACGTGCCTAGCCGTTTGTGACATGGGACATCGGTTTTAAGGTATTTTCCGAATTAGCCCATGGATATCATTCTAAATGTCGAGTATTTGGCGAAAGAACAGTCACTGTCTATTTTAAAGTCTTGGCCAGACCACGGGCTGGGAGTGCTAGCCCTTTGTGACATGGGACATCGGTTTTTAAGGTATTTTCCGAAGTACCTCATGATTTTGATTTCTAAATGAGAACAGTCACTACCTTGTTTACTGTGCGTCAAGTTTGGCCTGGCAGTTTGACCTTTAATTTAAATACTTAGTATTAGGATGGGCTAATAGACTGTCTGATTCATGTAAAACAGCACAATTCATTACCATAAACACCAGGACCCAGTTGTTCGAAGCTTGATTAATTTAATCGGTGATTAGCTGAAAATTAAAATATGAATACGATAAAAATATCACTCGCATTTCTATTTTTATTTCAATGTGCTTAAATTTGATGGCCCTGAAATTTTATTCGTTTTTTACATTTCAACTTTAAGTTCACAATATATCTGAAATTATGCAAAATTTAAAGTTAGACTAATCAAGCTTCAAACAACTGACCCATGGTACCCAGTATCACTATCATCTATCCTTATACACATGATACATATATATTAACTTTAAATGGATATCCCCGATCAGGTCTGACCCAAGGCTTAAAAGCCTTTCGCCAAGCACTCGGCATTGCGAAATGAAAGAATGGAACTCGGTAAAATAAACGAGGTCCTGTGTCACCGTAGGCTTGGAACGATAAAGAAACCTGCTGTATAATGTTATCAGCGCAACGCACAGGCAAAATTTCTGCATCTTCGCCTATAGCTGGCGACTTCTCGATATAAGTGAAATATTCTTGACTGGGACGTTAGACACCATTACTCAACTCTACTTAAAATGGATATGTTTGTTTGAATATTCAAATTAAAGGTCAAACGACCTTGTCAAACCTGGCGCACTATATTATTCAATCTTTGTTGAATAGCAATGCCATTTAGGATCAATGTATTTACTTAATGGTCAAAGGGAGAGAATTCAAGTAGCAAACATTGGATTTAGTGTCGGCCCATTGGATGGGTTGGCTTGCTTGCTTAAAATATTGACGTTTGAACTCATTTTAATGGTAAGGTATGGTTTCAGATAATAAAATTGGTTTGGCTTGTCATTGGAATTTCTTAAAATGGAAATTTGAACTGTCTTAATTGTTTTGGTGGTATTGTTTCAGATAAGGAAATCCGGGTTGGTTTGTCCTTGTCTTCGCGTAAAATATGGAAATTTGAATAGTCTTAATTTTCTATTGTGGTATTGTTTCAGATATGGAAAATTGGGTTGGCTTGTCCCTGTCTTTGCGTAAAATATTGAAATTTGAACCACCTTAATTTTCTATGGTGGTATTGTTTCAGATATGGAAAATTGGGTTGGCTCGTCCTTGATATTGCGTAAAATATGGCAATTTGAACTGCCTTACTTGTATCAGTTGGTAGTATTTTCAGATGGGTTAGTTTGTCTCGTTGACTTTGCGTAAAATATGGAAATGTGGACTGCCTTAATTGTATCAATTGATGGTTTTTCCAGATATGGTCGTAAAGTTTTGTTGGCTTGTCTTTGATATTGCTATACTGGATATTGAAATTTGGACTGCCTTAATTTTCTATTGTGGTATTGTTTCAGATATGGAAAATTGGGTTGGATTGTCCTTGTCTTTGCGTAAAATATTGAAATAGAAACACAGTTGATATACCGTAGTTAAAAAATGTTTTATAGATAAACTGTTGGGGAATATTATCCATACATTGTGATATTTATATAATAAATATTTATAATAACAGGTATACAGTCCAGACTGCCTTAAAGGCCACCTCTATATAAGGAATTTTCACATTTTCAACTGGAACAGCGCCATTTATCCTTTCAGACCATTTAGCCCCACCTTCTTTGACACCTGGCATTTAGCCACGCCTTCTTTGACATCACAATAAACAACTCAAAGCAAACTCAGACTTGACAAGAGGTTGAAAAGTCGCACTAGTTTACAGAAATGTAACCATTATTCTGATCACCCTCTTTGTTTGAACCCCACTTGGGGCAGACCCTAGAGAAACCGGGGCCTCGGTGGCCAAGTGGTCTAAAGTGCATACTTATAAATCACAGTGTCTTTAATCACTTCTTTGGTTTGAACCCCACTCAGAGCAGATCCTAGTGTGAGAAAGTTTGTCACTTAGCTTGTTAAAGGTCGGTGGATTTCTACGGGCACTTCTGTTTTCTCCACCATTCCTGAACCGACCATCTAATTATAAGTTTCTCCATTACTCCACTACATTACACTTATAAAACTCATATTTGGAAAACTTTCTTTGTTTTCAATATAAGTTTATTTTCAGTGTCAGGTCATTAGTCTAGAACAAAAGAATCATAGGGGCATGTCAATGACAATTCATTGTAACTTGATGTCACCACAAAACTGATTCAGAATCTTCTGTTTTACTAAAAACAAAAAGTTTTGTAAAAAAATCAATAACAAAAAATCCATTTTTTCTGTTTCAAAAAAGATTAATAGTTTTGAAATATACTTCATGTTTTATGTTTTAAACAAGGTCACTCCGGTTTCCTCCACTGTTCCATAGCTGACTGCCTCTATACATGTGAAGAATGGGCATGAAATAGAATTACATGCATGTTACTTTAAATATAAAGCTTGAGTGTGTAAGTTTTCAATCAGGTCACTCCGGTTTCTTCTACTGTCCCATAACTGACTGCTTCTATACATGTGAAGAATGGGCATGAAATAGAATTATTCTACTTTAAATATAAAGCTTGAGTGTGTAAGTTTTCAACCAGGTCACTCGGGTTTCCTCCACTGTCCCATAGCTGACTGCCTCTATACATGTGAAGAATGGGCATGAAATAGAATTATTCTACTTTAAATATAAAGCTTGAGTGTGTAAGTTTTCAACCAGGTCACTCGGGTTTCCTCCACTGTTCCATAACTGACTGCTTCTATACATGTGAAGAATGGGCATGAAATAGAATTATTCTACTCTAAATATAAAGCTTGAGTGTGTAAGTTTTCAACCAGGTCACTCGGGTTTCCTCCACTGTCCCATAACTGACTGCTTCTATACATGTGAAGAATGGGCATGAAATAGAATTACATGTATGTTACTTTAAATATAAAGCTTGAGTGTGTAAGTTTTCAATCAGGTCACTCCGGTTTCTTCTACTGTCCCATAACTGACTGCTTCTATACATGTGAAGAATGGGCATGAAATAGAATTATTCTACTTTAAATATAAAGCTTGAGTGTGTAAGTTTTCAACCAGTTCACTCCGGTTTCCTCCACTGTTCCATAACTGACTGCCTCTATCCATGTGAAGAATGGGCATGAAATAGAATTATTCTACTCTAAATATAAAGCTTGAGTGTGTAAGTTTTCAACCAGGTCACTCGGGTTTCCTCCACTGTTCCATAACTGACTGCCTCTATCCATGTGAAGAATGGGCATGAAATAGAATTATTCTACTCTAAATATAAAGCTTGAGTGTGTAAGTTTTCAACCAGGTCACTCGGGTTTCCTCCACTGTTCCATAACTGACTGCCTCTATCCATGTGAAGAATGGGCATGAAATAGAATTATTCTACTCTAAATATAAAGCTTGAGTGTGTAAGTTTTCAACCAGGTCACTCGGGTTTCCTCCACTGTTCCATAACTGACTGCCTCTATCCATGTGAAGAATGGGCATGAAATAGAATTATTCTACTTTAAATATAAAGCTTGAGTGTGTAAGTTTTC
This sequence comes from Anadara kagoshimensis, assembly GCA_021292105.1. Lineage (NCBI taxonomy): Eukaryota > Metazoa > Mollusca > Bivalvia > Arcoida > Arcidae > Anadara > Anadara kagoshimensis. The sequence goes on from CM037864.1 coordinate 9,396,690, forward strand.
AACCAGGTCACTCCGGTTTCCTCCACTGTCCCATAACTGACTGCTTCTATACATGTGAAGAATGGGCATGAAATAGAATTACATGTATGTTACTTTAAATATAAAGCTTGAGTGTGTAAGTTTTCAATCAGGTCACTCCGGTTTCTTCTACTGTCCCATAACTGACTGCTTCTATACATGTGAAGAATGGGCATGAAATAGAATTATTCTACTTTAAATATAAAGCTTGAGTGTGTAAGTTTTCAACCAGTTCACTCCGGTTTCCTCCACTGTTCCATAACTGACTGCCTCTATCCATGTGAAGAATGGGCATGAAATAGAATTATTCTACTCTAAATATAAAGCTTGAGTGTGTAAGTTTTCAACCAGGTCACTCGGGTTTCCTCCACTGTTCCATAACTGACTGCCTCTATCCATGTGAAGAATGGGCATGAAATAGAATTATTCTACTCTAAATATAAAGCTTGAGTGTGTAAGTTTTCAACCAGGTCACTCGGGTTTCCTCCACTGTCCCATAGCTGACTGCCTCTATACATGTGAAGAATGGGCATGAAATAGAATTATTCTACTCTAAATATAAAGCTTGAGTGTGTAAGTTTTCAACCAGGTCACTCGGGTTTCCTCCACTGTTCCATAACTGACTGCCTCTATCCATGTGAAGAATGGGCATGAAATAGGATTATTCTACTCTAAATATAAAGCTTGAGTGTGTAAGTTTTCAACCAGGTCACTCGGGTTTCCTCCACTGTCCCATAACTGACTGCTTCTATACATGTGAAGAATGGGCATGAAATAGAATTACATGTATGTTACTTTAAATATAAAGCTTGAGTGTGTAAGTTTTCAATCAGGTCACTCCGGTTTCTTCTACTGTCCCATAACTGACTGCTTCTATACATGTGAAGAATGGGCATGAAATAGAATTATGTTACTTTATATTTACAGCTTGAGTGTGTAAGTTTTGTACAGAAATATTTGTATTGCTTACATGTACAATATATATATGCATTGATATTATATTTTAAATATTTTGTATATTCATCAATACAATTTTAACAAATATCGAAAATTTTAGTTAAGGAACGATTGTGAAATTTTGTCCAGGTTGATTTGAGTATTTACATTTGTGTTGTTTTATAATATGTAACTTGTTTGTGACCAAATGTAATTACAGGACTATAATTACATTTGCTAAAATGATGTCACTCCTTTCTTGCTTTTGCCTATATGCATCATGTCATAGATTGGCTGTTCCAACAATTGGAAATGGATGTTCTACACGAGAGTGTTTTTAATTTTTTCCAGGATTTAAAAACCACAATATGAGAAATGTAAATACATGTATAACCATTGAACTGTCTAGAAAATAGTGCTATAACTTCCATTGCTGTGCAAAGCAAACTAATCAACATGCTAACAATGGAAGTTATAGCACTATAAACACCATTTCTAGACAGTTCTGTGGTTTATTAAAAACTATAACCCCCACCTATTGAAGAAAGAGGGGAATATTGAATTCGAGTTTCTGTCTGTCCGTCCTTCATTCTGTCCTTCCATCCATCCTTCTGTCCATCCAATAGAAATTCTTGTCTGTGCTAATTCTTTGAAGCTATGCAGCTCAATTTCATGAAACATGGTGCAAAGCATCAACATTGATAGGAGATGTGCATATCGTTAACCTAAGGTGGTTTGCTCATTTTACTGGGAGTTATGGCTCTTTGACTTAAAAACCTAAAACAGTTAAATTTTCTAAAAGGCATGACTGGAGCCATCCATTTCTTAAAATTTAGTTGGAAATTGGGTTACACATTTTTTTGCATGACATTTTGAAAAAATACTACTTCTAGTACATGTATTTAAAAAATGCCTTCAAATGGTTATGTCCAGACACAAAGAATCCAAATTGACAGGATATTTGCATATCATTAACCCGAGTTCGTTTCTTTATTTTCCTGGGAGTTGTTGTCCTTTAAAAATCAAATGCAATTCACACAAAAAGAATGTGCGGGGGATCTTAATTCACTGAATTTGCTCGTTTTGTATCACATTGAATCAGGGCCTTAAATTGTGATATATATCTGATATTGAGTTGAGTTGAATAATGGTCTTTAATGTCCCAGTCAAGAATATTTCACTTATATCGAGACATCGCCAGCTATAGGCAAAGGTGCAGAAATTTTGACTGTGCGTTGCGCCGATGGCATTTTACAGCAGAGTTCTTTATTATGCCAAGCCCACTTTGACATGGGACCTCGTTTATTTTAAGTTCCCATCCGAAAGAATCATGACTTTCATTTCGTAATGTCGAGTACTTGGTAAAAGAACAGTCACTACTCACTAACCACTTTTGAAGTCCTAGGTCAGACCCGGCCACTGATATTGTATCGTCAATTAGGTGTTCATTTCAGCCCTAATGAAATATACATTCCAAAATAAACACATTTCTTTTTATATATTTTGATTTATTTCATGTTTGCATTGATTTGGAAGTTTTAGATCATTTTATATAAGACCAGTTTTGTAAATAATTATTAATGGACTTAAATTAAAAGTTTCATGCAGCAAATTTTGAACTCCTCAAAAATATATATCTTTAAGCACTTTTCTTTATAGTTGCTAAATACATGTAAAGGAGCATTGTTTTGTAGGTGGAAAGGTATGTTAGTGCTAATGTTATATGTTATTATTATATGTCATACTTTTTGTTATTATTTATGTTATCAATCAATGTAATGCTATTATATAGGCAAACAACATTGATCTGTCCACTTGACCTTTCATATAGGAGGATCCACTCAATACTTAGGATTCACAATCAATACACACACAACACACAAACTCGGTCCTACCACACCTGACTTAAGATTAATATTTTCTTTACTGTCTTTAAACCATCACCATTGATTCTACCTGTATTTGTTTGAAATTAGTGTTCCCTATACACACATAGAGGCAGCGGTAGCCCTAATGGATAAGACGTCAGTTCACAAATCCAAGACCTCTCAACTTTGTGAGTTAGAGCCCACTCAGACCACATGTGGGAAAGTGAACTTTCCTTGCCCTTGGCCTTTACTGGTTCACCTGGTATCAGTATAATGGACTGGGGGAGTGGTGGGCGTGTCTGCGGCGTACTGACTATGTGAGCTAGCACCTTAAAGTCTCCCTGAGTGCGCACTAGTACAAGGCAGACCATACAACACACTCGCACTTCACATGCATACACAGAATTGTTCATAGTTTATTCCATAGAGATTAATAAAATAGTTCTTGTCGCGAATAGCTGAAAAATTGCTGATGCGACATTAAGCAACATTCAGCCAGCCAACCTATACACACATGCTCTGCTCTGTGATAAACATTTTGAGTGGAAGGTCAAGTAGACAGGTCAGTGTTGTTAACTATAGTACATATAAATTGAGGAAAATCAGAAATAAATATTACATATTCTAGCTAAAGTTTTCCTCTAGTTTTAGCTCTTACTTTGCTGACCACTGTGGTAGCTCAGTTCAATGAGTGCTCACTCCATAAGTGGGAGGTCGTGGGTTTGAACCCTGGCCAGGTCTGACCCAAGACTTAAAAGTGGGTAGTGACTGTTCTTTGGCTAAGCAGTCGGCATTACGAAATGAAAGTCACGGTTCTTTCGGACGGGAACTTAAAATAAACGAGGCCCCGTGTCTTGGTAGGCTTGGCACGATAAAGAACCCTGCTTTAAATGCCATCATTTCAACACACAGGCAAAAATTCTGCTCCTTTGTCTATAGCTGGCGACGTCACAATATTAGTGAAATATTCTTGACTGGGACGTTGAACACCATTACTCAACTCAACTCTTACTGTGCTGAAGTATATCTGAATAACTGAAAAATTGTTGATGTGTTGTAAAATAACATTGATAATACAGAATAGCTTTGAATAGAGTAAATTCTTGGTGTTTTTATCGCCCCGCAATCAATATTCTTTCACTTATATCAAATTGGCTAGTTTATGGATGAAAAAAAAACTGGAGTGACTGGAGAAAACCACCAACAATTGAACTGACAACTTTAGTTCTGTATGAGTGAGAACTGGATCTTGTAAGTTGGAAACAAAACACATCTTTTAAACCGAGTTGTTTCAGTCAAGTACTGTAGTGGTATGTAAGTCACATTGCCATCATGTGACAATCTGCACCAGTTACTACTGACTACCCTTTATATATCCAGTTATATATAGTGTACTGTAGTGGTATGTAAGTCACATTGCCATCATGTGACAATCTGCACCAGTTACTACTGACTAACCTTTATATATCCAGTTATATATAGTGTACTGTAGTGGTATGTAAGTCACATTGCCATCATGTGACAATCTGCACCAGTTACTACTGACTACCCTTTATATATCCAGTTATATATAGTGTACTGTAGTGGTATGTAAGTCACATTGCCATCATGTGACAATCTGCACCAGTTACTACTGACTACCCTTGTTTATCTATCCAGTTAGATATAATGTACTGTAGTGGTATGTAAGTCACATTGCCATCATGTGACAATCTGCACCAGTTACTACTGACTACCCTTGTTTATCTATCCAGTTAGATATAATGTACTGTAGTGGTATGTAAGTCACATTGCCATCATGTGACAATCTGCACCAGTTACTACTGACTACCCTTTATATATCCAGTTATATATAGTGTACTGTAGTGGTATGTAAGTCACATTGCCATCATGTGACAATCTGCACCAGTTACTACTGACTACCCTTGTTTATCTAATGTACTGTAGTGGTATGTAAGTCACATTGCCATCATGTGACAATCTGCACCAGTTACTACTGACTACCCTTTATATATCCAGTTATATATAGTGTACTGTAGTGGTAGGTAAGTCACATTGCCATCATGTGACAATCTGCACTAGTTACTACTGACTACCCTTTATCTATCCAGTTATGTCATTTCGGCACCTGTAGAAAAAGTCATTTTGGCACCGAGTCAATTCGGCACCAGGTCGTTTCGGCACCTACAATAAGTCACTTCGGCACCTCCATTTTTTAAAATTTTCATTTCAATAAAATCACTAAAGAATGTGTTTTAGTAGCAATAATTAAAAATTAATAAAATAAAAAAAATAATAATAATAATAATTACCGGTGTATCACTGAGCGGTACCGTGATTATTTACTTTTACAAATTCTTTAGATTTATGTAATAATAAAGAAATGGCGTGGACTGGTAGATTAGAGTGGAAAATGTGGCCGCATGGATTGATTGGTGTTGCCGAATTATGTTTTTACATGTGTTTAATATGCCTCTTTTCAAGTTTTTGAATATTTTAATTGAGTAGCCAATCAAGAATATGCGGCTTTGCAAAATATTTTACTTTCGTAGCTATAGTCAAGAATATATTTACCTAAATCAAAATACAATATAAAAAGTCAAAAGTATTTCATTGAAAACGCCAATCTCTGCAGAAATTGTGGAAAAATTGTTTGTTTTAATTTAAACAATTTTTATTCACAAGATACAATAATACAATCATATACCAAGACCAATTAATTATCAGATTTTAATGATTTCTATATATCTTTAAATTTTCATTGAAAAAATATTTAACTTCGTTTCAAAAGAAAATGAAAATGAATTATGAATTTCTGCCAATATTTGTCATATATACCATTAAAATACTGAATTTTTGCATTTTTAAAACTTAATTCAACAGAATTATTTTAAATGTAAATTCTGGGTGTTACATATAAACATTGTAAAAAGTGGATAAAAATGATATGTGCACTGGGTTGTGTAGAGGGAAAACGTCAATAGTGTGGTTATTATAATTCTGTCCTCAGAAATATGACAAAGTTATACATAACCAATAATTTATAGTACTGACGATTAATCAGCTGTTAATAGTAATGTATTAGCAAGGTGCCGAAATGACTCTGGACTGGTGCCGAAATTACCCGGTGCCGAAATGACCTGGCGCCGAAATGACCTGGTGCCGAAATGACCCGGTGCCGAAGTGACTAGGATTCCTGTAGTGGTATGTAAGTCACATTGCCATCATGTGACAATTTGCACTAGTTACTACTGACTACCCTTTATATATCCAGTTATATATAGTGTACTGTAGTGGTAGGTAAGTCACATTGCCATCATGTGACAATCTGCACTAGTTACTACTGACTACCCTTTATCTATCCAGTTATGTATAATGTACTGTAGTGGGGGTGCAAGTCATTTCGGCACCTGTAGAAAAAGTCATTTTGGCACCGAGTCAATTCGGCACCAGGTCGTTTCGGCACCTACAATAAGTCACTTCGGCACCTCCATTTTTTAAAATTTTCATTTCAATAAAATCACTAAAGAATGTGTTTTAGTAGCAATAATTAAAAATTAATAAAATTAAAAAAAATAATAATAATAATTACCGGTGTATCACTGAGCGGTACCGTGTATTTACTTTTACAAATTCTTTAGATTTATGTAATAATAAAGAAATGGCGTGGACTGGTAGATTAGAGTGGAAAATGTGTTAAAATCCGGGCCGCATGGATTGATTGGTGTTGCCGAATTATGTTTTTACATGTGTTTAATATGCCTCTTTTCAAGTTTTTGAATATTTTAATTGAGTAGCCAATCAAGAATATGCGGCTTTGCAAAATATTTTACTTTCGTAGCTAGTCAAGAATATATTCACTTAATCAAAATACAATATAAAAAGTCAAAAGTATTTCATTGAAAACGCCAATCTCTGTAGAAATTGTGGAAAAATTGTTTGTTTTAATTTAAACAATATTTTATTCACAAAATACAATAATACAATCATATACCAAGACCAATTAATTATCAGATTTTAATGATTTCTATATATCTTGAAATTTTCATTGAAAAAATATTTAACTTCGTTTCAAAAGAAAATGAAAATGAATTATGAATTTCTGCCAATATTTTGTCATATATACCATTAAAATACTGAATTTTTGCATTTTTAAAACTTAATTCAACAGAATTATTTTAAATGTAAATTCTGGGTGTTACATATAAACATTGTAAAAAGTGGATAAAAATGATATGTGCACTGGGTTGTGTAGAGGGAAAACGTCAATAGTGTGGTTATTATAATTCTGTCCTCAGAAATATGACAAAGTTATACATAACCAATAATTTATAGTACTGACGATTAATCAGCTGTTAATAGTAATGTATTAGCAAGGTGCCGAAATGACCAGGGACTGGTGCCGAAATTACCCGGTGCCGAAATGACCTGGCGCCGAAATGACTTGCCAAGTGCCGAAATGACCTGGTGCCGAAATGACCCGGTGCCGAAGTGACTAGGATTCCTGTAGTGGTATGTAAGTCACATTGCCATCATGTGACAATTTGCACTAGTTACTACTGACTACCCTTTATATATCCAGTTATATATAATGTACTGTAGTGGTAGGTAAGTCACATTGCCATCATGTGACAATCTGCACCAGTTACTACTGACTACCCTTTATATATCCAGTTATATATAGTGTACTGTAGTGGTAGGTAAGTCACATTGCCATCATGTGACAATCTGCACTAGTTACTACTGACTACCCTTTATCTATCCAGTTATATATAGTGTACTGTAGTGGTAGGTAAGTCACATTGCCATCATGTGACAATCTGCACTAGTTACTACTGACTACCCTTTATATATCCAGTTATATATAGTGTACTGTAGTGGTATGTAACTCACATTGCCATCATGTGACAATCTGCACCAGTTACTACTGACTACCCTTGTTTATCTATCCAGTTAGATATAATGTACTGTAGTGGTATGTAAGTCACATTGCCATCATGTGACAATCTGCACCAGTTACTACTGACTACCCTTTATATATCCAGTTATATATAGTGTACTGTAGTGGTATGTAAGTCACATTGCCATCATGTGACAATCTGCACCAGTTACTACTGACTACCCTTTATATATCCAGTTATATATAGTGTACTGTAGTGGTATGTAAGTCACATTGCCATCATGTGACAATCTGCACCAGTTACTACTGACTACCCTTGTTTATCTATCCAGTTAGATATAATGTACTGTAGTGGTATGTAAGTCACATTGCCATCATGTGACAATCTGCACCAGTTACTACTGACTACCCTTTATATATCCAGTTATATATAGTGTACTGTAGTGGTAGGTAAGTCACATTGCCATCATGTGACAATCTGCACTAGTTACTACTGACTACCCTTTATCTATCCAGTTATGTCATTTCGGCACCTGTAGAAAAAGTCATTTTGGCACCGAGTCAATTCGGCACCAGGTAGTTTCGGCACCTACAATAAGTCACTTCGGCACCTCCATTTTTTAAAATTTTCATTTCAATAAAATCACTAAAGAATGTGTTTTAGTAGCAATAATTAAAAATTAATAAAATAAAAAATAATAATAATAATAATAATTACCGGTGTATCACTGAGCGGTACCGTGATTATTTACTTTTACAAATTCTTTAGATTTATGTAATAATAAAGAAATGGCGTGGACTGGTAGATTAGAGTGGAAATGTGGCCGCATGGATTGATTGGTGTTGCCGAATTATGTTTTTACATGTGTTTAATATGCCTCTTTTCAAGTTTTTGAATATTTTAATTGACTAGCCAATCAAGAATATGCGGCTTTGCAAAATATTTTACTTTCGTAGCTAGTCAAGAATATATTTACCTAAATCAAAATACAATATAAAAAGTCAAAAGTATTTCATTGAAAACGCCAATCTCTGCAGAAATTGTGGAAAAATTGTTTGTTTTAATTTAAACAATTTTTATTCACAAGATACAATAATACAATCATATACCAAGACCAATTAATTATCAGATTTTAATGATTTCTATATATCTTGAAATTTTCATTGAAAAAAATATTTAACTTCGTTTCAAAAGAAAATGAAAATGAATTATGAATTTCTGCCAATTTTTGTCATATATACCATTAAAATACTGAATTTTTGCATTTTTAAAACTTAATTCAACAGAATTATTTTAAAAGTAAATTCTGGGTGTTACATATAAACATTGTAAAAAGTGGATAAAAATGATATGTGCACTGGGTTGTGTAGAGGGAAAACGTCAATAGTGTGGTTATTATAATTCTGTCCTCAGAAATATGACAAAGTTATACATAACCAATAATTTATAGTGCTGACGATTAATCAGCTTTAATAGTAATGTATTAGCAAGGTGCCGAAATGACTCGGGACTGGTGCCGAAATTACCCGGTGCCGAAATGACCTGGCGCCGAAATGACCTGGTGCCGAAATGACCCGGTGCCGAAGTGACTAGGATTCCTGTAGTGGTATGTAAGTCACATTGCCATCATGTGACAATTTGCACTAGTTACTACTGACTACCCTTTATATATCCAGTTATATATAGTGTACTGTAGTGGTAGGTAAGTCACATTGCCATCATGTGACAATCTGCACTAGTACTACTGACTACCCTTTATCTATCCAGTTATGTATAATGTACTGTAGTGGGGGTGCAAGTCATTTCGGCACCTGTAGAAAAAGTCATTTTGGCACCGAGTCAATTCGGCACCAGGTCGTTTCGGCACCTACAATAAGCCACTTCGGCACCTCCATTTTTTAAAATTTTCATTTCAATAAAATCACTAAAGAATGTGTTTTAGTAGCAATAATTAAAAATTAATAAAATTAAAAAAAATAATAATAATAATTACCGGTGTATCACTGAGCGGTACCGTGATTATTTACTTTTACAAATTCTTTAGATTTATGTAATAATAAAGAAATGGCGTGGACTGGTAGATTAGAGTGGAAAATGTGTTAAAATCCGGGCCGCATGGTTTGATTGGTGTTGCCGAATTATGTTTTTACATGTGTTTAATATGCCTCTTTTCAAGTTTTTGAATATTTTAATTGAGTAGCCAATCAAGAATATGCGGCTTTGCAAAATATTTTACTTTCGTAGCTAGTCAAGAATATATTCACTTAATCAAAATACAATATAAAAAGTCAAAAGTATTTCATTGAAAACGCCAATCTCTGCAGAAATTGTGGAAAAATTGTTTGTTTTAATTTAAACAATATTTTATTCACAAAATACAATAATACAATCATATACCAAGACCAATTAATTATCAGATTTTAATGATTTCTATATATCTTGAAATTTTCATTGAAAAAATATTTAACTTCGTTTCAAAAGAAAATGAAAATGAATTATGAATTTCTGCCAATATTTTGTCATATATACCATTAAAATACTGAATTTTTGCATTTTAAAACTTAATTCAACAGAATTATTTTAAATGTAAATTCTGGGTGTTACATATAAACATTGTAAAAAGTGGATAAAAATGATATGTGCACTGGGTTGTGTAGAGGGAAAACGTCAATAGTGTGGTTATTATAATTCTGTCCTCAGAAATATGACAAAGTTATACATAACCAATAATTTATAGTACTGACGATTAATCAGCTGTTAATAGTAATGTATTAGCAAGGTGCCGAAATGACCAGGGACTGGTGCCGAAATTACCCGGTGCCGAAATGACCTGGCGCCGAAATGACTTGCCAAGTGCCGAAATGACCTGGTGCCGAAATGACCCGGTGCCGAAGTGACTAGGATTCCTGTAGTGGTATGTAAGTCACATTGCCATCATGTGACAATTTGCACTAGTTACTACTGACTACCCTTTATATATCCAGTTATTTATAATGTACTGTAGTGGTAGGTAAGTCACATTGCCATCATGTGACAATCTGCACCAGTTACTACTGACTACCCTTTATATATCCAGTTATATATAGTGTACTGTAGTGGTATGTAAGTCACATTGCCATCATGTGACAATCTGCACTAGTTACTACTGACTACCCATTATATATCCAGTTATATATAGTGTACTGTAGTGGTAGGTAAGTCACATTGCCATCATGTGACAATCTGCACCAGTTACTACTGACTACCCTTTATATATCCAGTTATATATAGTGTACTGTAGTGGTAGGTAAGTCACATTGCGATCATGTGACAATCTGCACCAGTTACTACTGACTACCCTTTATATATCCAGTTATATATAGTGTACTGTAGTAATAGGTAAGTCACATTGCCATCATGTGACAATCTGCACTAGTTACTACTGACTACCCTTTATATATCCAGTTATATATAGTGTACTGTAGTAATAGGTAAGTCACATTGCCATCATGTGACAATCTGCACCAGTTACTACTGACTACCCTTTATATATCCAGTTATATATAGTGTACTGTAGTAATAGGTAAGTCACATTGCCATCATGTGACAATTTGCACTAGGTACTACTGACTACCCTTTATATATCCAGTTATATATAGTGTACTGTAGTGGTAGGTAAGTCACATTGCCATCATGTGATAATTTGCACTAGTTACTACTGACTACCCTTTATATATCCAGTTATATATAGTGAACTGTAGTGGTATGTAAGTCACATTGCCATCATGTGACAATCTGCACTAGTTACTACTGACTACTCTTTATCTATCCAGTATAATGTACTGTAGTTTGGGTGCAAGTCATTTCGGCACCTGTAGAAAAAGTCATTTTGGCAACGAGTCAATTCGGCACCAGGTCGTTTCGGCACCTACAATAAGTCACTTCGGCACCTCCATTTTTTAAAATTTTCATTTCAATAAAATCACTAAAATGTGTTTTAGTAGCAATAAATAAAAATTAATAAAATTAAAAAAAAATAATATAATTTATTTATTAACGTGTCACATGCCATAAAACATACATAATAACATATACAATACAAAAAATAAAATATCATGACATCTATACCGTAACTAGGCCCTTAAATAAACCGAGGCAAAAACTAAAGATCAATATATATACATATATATATTAACCCTGCGATGGACGCCGGTCCATCGCAGGGTTAACCCCCAGCATTTTGCTGGTACTCATTTATTTTTCAGCTGAGTGAACTGGAACAACGTGAAATTAAGTGTCTTGCTCAAGGACACAACACATCGCCCGGTTCAGGGATCGAACCCACGACCTTCGAATCATGAGTCCAACGCCTTAACCACTAGGCCACGCGCTTCATATATATATATATGATGACATACAGTGCCAACAGTCTCAATGTTTTATATCTTTCACATACAAGACATGTAAGACAGTATAATAGGAATTCTCGAAACCAGCTGTTGTAAAATAAGTGGGGTGGTTTTGATCGAAGTCTTGGAACGCCAGTTCAATTCTCTTGGTCGCTATAAGACGTCTAGTGGTTTTATCTTTCCGGCGTCATCATCTTTGTGAATCATCCCGACTTTAGACTTTATCTGACATAATGCTTCTCTGTCATGCTTTCAGTTTGCGTAATGCTGAGAAGGATCGTTCGCAGCTGCACGATCCAACAGGCAAAGTCGCTAAAAGCTCAAAGCTCAACCTAGACTTTCTAAAAGTCCGGCAACATTATTATGGTCCTTACGAAACTTTAGCGATTTTTGTAATTCCTGGTCAATGATCTCAGATGTGGCAACTTGTCTTGGAACTCTGGCTTTATGTCCACAATTATATCAGCATTTAATTTACCAACATTAGCAGGGATGAGATAGGAACCATATCATGCCATCAGATCCCAACCCAATCACATTGCATCTCTCTCTCTCTCTCTCTCTCTCAAAATACCACTTCTGTGCGAAAAAGCTTTGTTAAATTTTTACCGAGGCAATTGCCTCGGTTGCCTCATAGGTAGTTACGGTACTGGACATCTAGCCTAAAAGACTTATGAGACACGGTCATCTATAAAAATTGGCGAAAATATATACATGTACATTCAATATACAGCAGTAAAAGTGTGTGTGTGGTGCAGTTGTATAGAAATGTTTGTTAAAGTGTGTGTGTGTGTATATATATATGTGCGTGTGTGTGTGTGTGTGTGTTAAAATGTATGCAGTGTGTGTGTGTGTGTGTGTGTGTTATGTGTTAAAATGTATGCAATGTGTGTGTGTGTGTGTTAAAATGTATGCAGTGTGTGTGTGTATGTGTGTGTTAAAATGTATGCAATGTGTGTGTGTGTGTTATAATTTGTATGTAGTGTGTGTGTGTGTTAAAATGTATGCAGTGTGTGTGCGTGTGTGTGTGTTAAAATGTAAGCAATGTGTGTGTGTGTGTGTGTGTGTGTGTGTGTGTGTGTGTGTGTGTGTGTTAAAAATAAATGTGATAAATTAGAAATTAAAAATGACAATAAATTAAATAGTTATAATAAAAAATATTTCCTTCTATTATACATATTAAAAATTGTCTTGGCCACTAATGGTTGTAAAACAGTTTCTTGCATTAAAATTTCATTTTTTCTGTCTCACATAAAACATTAAAACCTGTAAAAATATTCTCAGCAAAATAAAATAAATCAAAACGAAGATCAGAGTAAAAATCACAATATAATAAAAAATGTTTCTCGTCCTCAATATCACAGTTTTTACAAAGCTGACATAAAAGATCATTCAAAGGAGTTTTCGGTTTGCTATATCGTCCCGTTTCCACTCTAAGGGGCAAACTGCCGCATCTAAAACTGGAATATACCCGTCGATGGTGCCTTGGTATTAATTGCGTTAAGTATTGTTCACAGCCGATTTCAGATTTAAATGTTCGATATGTTCTAAGTTTATTTCCGTTGTCTCCATTTCCTCTGTCGTTCCAAAGTTCATGTTTCCATGTATCACAGTCTTGCTTCAAAATTACTGTTTTCGCGGTATCTAAAAATTTATTGATTTGGCTTTTGTCTGTGCATTGTAAAAATAAATCGTATAAGTTAAAATCACATAATAACTGCTTGACTTTAGTATCCCATGAATGTGAAAATTTGCTACTCCAATGTCTTACCGCACACACTAATCGGTCATTTGGCAAAGTATTTAGCTTCAACCAATAACGTAGCACATCTATCTGCAGTCGGGATTTGCATGTTGACCACCCAAGTTCACCTCTTGAAGCTAAGTTGGATGTGTTGCCACATACACCTAGAAAAAAGCGAGCTGCTCTGTTTTGCACAGTTTCCATTCTTTTACAGTCTTTAAGACCCCACACCTGACTACCATAAAATAAAACTGGTTCTACAAGCGACGAATAAAGTTTTGAAAATACTTTGACAGACATATCACCAACAGAATAAAATTTAGAGTACACTGCACCTAGTGCCCTATTCGCGGCCTTACTAAGTTCACAAATGGCCTTTTTCATCTCTAGATGTTCGTCGAACCAAATCCCTAAATATTTGTAACAAACGTCATAATCTAGAACAGTGTCACCACATGTAAAACGTTTATCTGATCTATTACATCTTTTGTTGCGAAAATGAACAATTTTAGTCTTTTCGGGATTTAATAGCAGTCTCCACTTTTTACACCAAGAGTCGACAATGACCAGCATGTGCTGTAAACACTCCTCTGTCGGCGCGAGAAGGACAACATCATCTGCATAAAGCAATATGCCTAAAACGTAATCATCAATATCTATACCTAAACCAGAACGTTTTATGTCTTCGGCCAAATCATTTATATAGATAGAAAACAGAGTTGGGGATAAATTACAACCCTGTTTTACCCCTAAATTTACATCAAAACCAGCAGTAAACATATTATTTAACCTTAAAACACATTTAACATCATTATATAAAGATTTAATGGCATTAAACATTTTACCATTAATACCTAAACTTAATAACTTAAACCACAATAAATCCCTAATAACTGTGTCAAACGCCTTTTTTGTATCCATAAAACATGCAAAGGTAGACAAGCCAGCAGCTTTTTATTTATGATATTGTACAACGTGTATATATGATCGGTACAACTTCGATTTTTTCTGAAACCATTTTGTTCGTCAACTAAAATATTATTTCGCTCCAACCATTTATTCAGACGATCGTTTAACACACGAGTATATATTTTACACGGGATAGACAACACAGTTATACCTCTGTAAGACAATGGATCTCGTTTATCTCCATTATCTGACTTTGGTATAGGATTAATAATACCCTTTGACCATTCACTTGGTATACAACCATTTTCAAAACAATATGAGATTAACTTATACATTGTATAACAAATTTACACATATATCATTTTTCAAAACTTCAGCTGGGATATTATCTAAACCGACAGCCTTTCGCAACTTAATTTTCTGAATTGCGTCGCGCACTTCACTAAAAGATATTGGCTCGTTTAAAATTTCACCACTATAAGACCCTAAGATATCACTAAAATTTTCACCTTTTAACTTTTCTTGAACCATTTCTAAATGTTCATTATCAAAACGCGCACTATCATTTTCAGAGAATAACTTTTCATAATCACTTTTCCAACAGAATAGAACTTTATCTTTATCGGTGATAACATTTCCTAGATCATCCAACACTTCCATCGGTATATTCTTTTTCCTATCCTCTGCTATGCCCATCCGTCCAATTGCTCGCCAGAAATCCGATTTATCCTGGTTATCACATAAATCCGTTAATTCCTGTTGTATATCTGACTGGTGTTTCCGCTTGAATTTTCTGTTTAATCGATCGAATATTTTTCTTTCCCGACAAAACTGTTCTTTTAGCTTCCTTTTATGGTTTGTGGATGATTTACATTGTATCCATTCCTTTTCACGGTCCCTGACTTTATTCCATTGCTTATCCAATTCTGCATTCCAATAAGGTTTATAAAATGTTTTTTTCGGTCTGTTATTTGTACCGCTGTGTTTAGTCTCCAGATGCTTATCCATTTCACGGAAGAGAAATTCACTAAAATATTCATACGCTGCATTTATGTCGTTTCGTTCTCCGAATATACTTTTTATTCGTTTAATTGTATGTTGAATCTGGTTGAATATTTCCTCGTTGTTCATGAACGTTTCGGGGATATTTTTAATGTTGTAACGCTTTGCTTCAGTCTTTGGCTCCAAGTTTGTATCATATTCGTTAACTGAAAACCAGACAGGTACTATTTGCCATTCCAGAATAGAATGATCCGGTACCGATGTTCCCACCGCTGCTAAGTTGTATTTTGTCATAAATGATATCATTCTATGAATGGTAAAGTCAGAATATAGCTTAAGTTGTTCGTGTGGAACACAAACGTAATCCACTACCGCTTTTCCTCGGTGCGAAACACTGGTAAAATCGTTATTTCCGATTCGTCCGTTTAACATACACATATTTGTGTCCAGCAAATACTCCAACAGTAAATCACCATATCTATTACTAGTTTCATCAATTATGTTTCGCGGTATAACATCATCGACTCCCTCGATATAATCCTGCGAGAGACCACAGCGACCGTTGAAATCACCGCACACACACAGAATAATAATAATAATTACCGGTGTATCACTGAGCGGTACCGTGATTATTTACTTTTACAAATTCTTTAGATTTATGTAATAATAAAGAAATGGCCGGTGGACTGGTAGATTAGAGTGGAAAATGTGTTAAAATCCGGGCCGCATGGATTGATTGGTGTTGCCGAATTATGTTATTACATGTGTTTAATATGCCTCTTTTCAAGTTTTTGAATATTTTAATTGAGTAGCCAATCAAGAATATGCGGCTTTGCAAAATATTTTACTTTCGTAGCTAGTCAAGAATATATTCACTTAATCAAAATACAATATAAAAAGTCAAAAGTATTTCATTGAAAACGCCAATCTCTGCAGAAATTGTGGAAAAATTGTTTGTTTTAATTTAAACAATATTTTATTCACAAAATACAATAATACAATCATATACCAAGACCAATTAATTATCAGATTTTAATGATTTCTATATATCTTTAAATTTTCATTGAAAAAATAAACTTCGTTTCAAAAGAAAATGAAAATGAATTATGAATTTCTGCCAATATTTTGTCATATATACCATTAAAATACTGAATTTTTGCATTTTTAAAACTTAATTCAACAGAATTATTTTAAATGTAAATTCTGGGTGTTACATATAAACATTGTAAAAAGTGGATAAAAATGATATGTGCACTGGGTTGTGTAGAGGGAAAACGTCAATAGTGTGGTTATTATAATTCTGTCCTCAGAATTATGACAAAGTTATACATAACCAATAATTTATAGTACTGACGATTAATCTGCTGTTAATAGTAATGTATTAGCAAGGTGCCAAAATGACTCGGGACTGGTGCCGAAATTACCCGGTGCCGAAATGACCTGGCGCCGAAATGACTTGCCAAGTGCCGAAATGACCTGGTGCCGAAATGACCCGGTGCCGAAGTGACTAGGATTCCTGTAGTGGTATGTAAGTCACATTGCCATCATGTGACAATCTGTACCGGTAACTACTGACTACCCTTTATCTACCCAGTTAGATATAATGTACTGTAGTGGTATGTAAGTCACATTACCATCACGTGACAATCTGCACTAGTTACTACTGACTACCCTTGTTTATCTATCCAGCCAGGTAGATTGTACTATATATATATATATATATATATATATATATATATATATATATATATATATGGATATACGATTTTAATTTACTTCCTTGTTTCATATTACCTGTCCGTTGGTCTGTTCAGGTTTATACTTGTTATTTAAAATGCGCCATCTTGATATGCAACACATTTACAACAATCAACAGAAGGAAAAGTTTGGAACTTATTACTGTATTAAGGCTGAACGAAAATCCAGAAAAAAAATTGTTACAGATATAACAAATACCTGAACAGACTGTTGATAAATCAAAGAAAACGCCTCACAGGTAGGAATATAACTTAAAATACATAATTAATGTACAAACCACGTCACACAGAGAGAGAGAGAGAGAGAGAGAGAGAGAGAGAGAGAGAGATGATTTTCGCAGATATTCGTCTCACAGAAAGGAATTGGTAAAATACAAACTAATGTATATCAGGTCACACACACACACACACACACACACACACACACACACACACACCCGGGTAATACCGGTAGTTATTAAAATACAAAACACATTGCAGTATCATCTTTGATTTGATATATTTCTTTAATAATGAAGTTTCATTTTATAGTTGATACTTTGAATAATGATCGATATTCTAATAGTCTGGTAGAGGATTTTGAAAAAACCTCTTATTTTTCGATGTAGGGAGGACAACGTGTTCAAAGGTGGCAAGTTATGTCATAACCTTCTTTGAACTTTACTTTGGTAGAATCGGCTTGTTGCCAAGCAAGATTTCACCCAGGGGCCATTGTGGGGGCAGCTAAAGGTCAATGGGTGCAAAGTTCAAATGAAAATGCCCATATTGACCTATACACAAATTTAAGGTGGCTTACAGAAGTTTTTCTTTATACATTTTGTCTTCTAAATATGTAAGTGATATCTTCAAATCAATAGAGAGTCATATCCAACTAATTCAGTCACTTATTTTCATAGTTTTCCATGAAAAATAAGATTAGGCGCTTGCACAAATTTAACCTTTACAAATATGATTAATTGTGGCAAATAAATAATAGTATAAACACATTTGTGCATTTGAAATTGTTTAACAAAACTTTAGACTTCTATTAAAATAATTTTACTGAATTATATTGCCCGTATTTATATAAGTATCCACATTTTAATAAAAAAAAATCAAAGTACTGGTGGTACTGATAGATTTGATTAGCTATAATGACTGTATCTGTATAATACTATCAAGTGTGTTCTCTTTTTCTGGTGGAAATATTAGTGATCTGTTGAAACACGAACTATTCCCAGGGCTGTTTTCTATACCTGATACATCAGGACCCTTGTTATCTGCAGCCGACGAGTCGGATCTTCATAATATCCCTGAGCAAGAAGTTTGCATGGAGACATTACTACCAAAATAATTAATGGTCAAACTTTAGTTGTAGCACTGGGAAAACGGAAAGGCATCAGTACATTCGGCGAGTTAGGAAACGCACAAACTGTTTTTATCCACGCGAAAGATAAATGTATTAAAATTGATGTCATTATGATTATGACAACTAATCCATAAAAGGTGAAACCATCTAGAGATAAAAGAGGATGAGGTCCCTGTTCTGTTAGAAGAATGATTGATAATTAAAATGTCCCTCTGCCATCAAATTGGTAAGATTTTATAAGTCACCAAGAAAACAAATAGGATCTCGTAGTAATCCAATACACTTCTTAGCTTAGTTGAGGGTATCAGGGGGTCCAACAGACAGCATGTTTAATTCATACAGAGGAAGGAGTGTAAACGTTTTAAAAGCTATACACAAGGAAGCCAATACTAGAATTGTTCCTTATGGTGTTGATGCTTACATGCAAGGATATAAAAAAACCAGTTGTTGTCTGTCGTGATACTGATGACCTTATTCTTCTGTTGCTTTTAAATAAGGAAGTATGATTCCAGACCGGGACATTTAAAGTTCGTCCCTGTTCATAGCATAAAATTATCACCTCTGGAGAGGAATAAGCTCCCAGTATTCCATGCAATTACAGACTAAGACTGTCAATTAACTTTTTGGACATTCTAAATACCGCATTCCGTGTTTCCAGGGAAAACACAGGTCTTCTTCCCACTCTTGCAAGAGGGAACTTTTCTGAACTTGTGAGTGCAGATGCCTTCATTGAATGTACCTAGCGAGGATTTCTCATCTACGATGTAAACTGTTCCTCTCAGGGGAAAAGTACAATTGGAAATGTGCTTCCAACATAATATGCAACCGACCTACATATTCAACGTGCACACTATTAAACTGCTGTTTGGCTGCATTTAGTTATACCTGGAATTTGTTCCGGGTCTCCCGTCACCTATAGGACACGGATGGTACTAGTCTCACTAACTTGCATACTGTATGCCTTTAACTCCCAGTGGAGGTTAGTCCATCGACAAAATCCCTCAAAGTGGCTCTGTTCTGTGCAATTTTACCCCCTCTGTTTCAATTCCAGAAACTTGTCTCAAGGTGTCTTTTATTCTTGTGTGTTCCATTTCAAAGTTTTGTGATGTTGTTGGCAGGTGTCTTGATGGTGTGACCTATCCATCCCCAATGTCGCTTTTGTGTTTGTGTTTCAAAACGACCTTGTGATCCACAATATATTTTTCGTTACTAATTTTGTCTTGTCATCTGGCAACAGGACCACGAACAATACTAGTTTTTATACTCAAATCTGTTTTTTTTTTCACAAATTAAACTTATTATTATTATTTTTTTTTTCCTTAAATCTTACTTTGAACTTTAACTTTTCTACGACAATTACAGGTCAAAGAATCATGAACAAAACTTAACTTTTTGGACTTAAGTTAAGTATTTTCCTGATGTTCACAATTATTCTCGGACAGTTAAGTTAGTGCGAGTCTGAATGTGACTTAAAACAGTTTTAATTAGAAAATTATAAATTGATTAATTGCATGGGGTTTTACGGGCTTTTACGTATTTCAGTCATATCAAGACGTCACCAGGTATAGGTGAAGTGGCAGAAATTGTGACCTTTGCAGTGAACTTAGGGAAATGTGCAGGAAAAGTTCCTTAATTAACATGTTACACCCGCCTTGGCACGGGTTATCGGTTTTTAAGATCTCTCTCAAAGGATCTCGTTTCTAAATACCGAGTGTTTGTCAATAGAACAGTCACTACCTTATTTCAAGTCTTGGACAGACCCAACTAGGGTTCGAACCCAGGACTTACCACATACGGGGTGAGCGCTATACCAATTGAGCTACAGTAGGGGTTTTGAATAAGAAAATAACCTTTACCAAAATCATGTCATGCATTGCTGAAATGTAAATATAAATCATGTTGCACTACAAGATGTACATGTAGGGCATACAATTTAAAGTGGGTGACTGTATGCACTTCCAGTGGGACAGTTGAACCGTTGATCAGTTGAACCCTTTGAATAATAATGCCACAGATAGTGATATTGATGAATGAATGAAAAGAAATCGTTAGATGTGACTGATATATTCCAGAGATTCTCGTGACAATGCCTTGCTGATTACAGTACTTGCAGTACTTTGATTTTAAACTTTTAATAAATTTCAAATTATCAGCTGGGTTTAAACAATATATTTGTTTTAATCACATTCATGTATTTACAAAAGAATTATATTTTAACATTTTGATTCATGCTTTGATGTTGAATGTATACTTTTATTTTATTCTATCTTGAAGCTTGTGTCAGAATTTTGAAAATACATTGAAATATTTAAATTTTAGCCTAAACAGTCTCAATTAGCTTTCTAGTCAATGTTAAAATACATGAAATGCTATGATTGCCTGAGAACAGATTTATTTAATTTATTTAAATCTCAGAAAGTATATATTTGGACAGCTATAAACTAATAAACATTAATTTTTGGGGAAAAAACACTATCTGACCTTTGACCTTTTATCTACTAAACCAAGGGTCGATCAGCTTGGCAACAGGTTGATTCTTGACCCCTAATCTATGATGATATAAGACAGCTATGTTGCCAGCTTTGAACACTCATGTCCCCCTATTGTGAAATTTCAATTTTTTTTCCACAAGACTATAAGTTTCTGGTCTTGCGTACGGTTGACCATCATCCTTACTCGTCAAGGAAATATATTATCTCTCGCACATTAAGTTACATATTTAGTATTGTTAAGTAGTATCATGACCACAAGTACTTAGGGAGAAAAGTGATTTTTCCATTAATTTTGAATAACCTTCACTAATGAGAATATCAATAATCTGCAAAAATAAAAAAGATTTAAACAATATGTTTTACTGATATATTGAATTGCTTAATTACCAATCAAAGTCCAAATCTGTTTAACTATTTACACCTTCCACATGTATAAACAAAATTGAGAATGGAAGGAACATGGAACGTCAAAATATATCTAGGGTAATTTTTGGACGACAGAGAGACAGCATACTTATCAACAACATTGTGATGACGACCATAAAACTTTAAGGGTCTTGGTCGATAACCCTGTAACCCTGGGCTTGCATAATCCTGCCTAATTGATGTCAGAGTTTAAGTCAAGTAAAAGCTATTTCAACTCCCTTAAGACATGGACTTGTGAATTATAACTATTTTTCTTCTTCTTTTTTTTTTTTTTAGAAATATCTCTATGGAATGGCGGCGTCAGAAGTTCCTGATGCCCAGTGGCCAGTAATCCTTGACCAGAAATGTGAGCTTTGTGAAATTAACAACATATCTTATAAGTGTCTCAATTGTGATGAGATGACATGCGATTTTTGTACTAAAGCACACTTGAAAAGCAAAGCAACTAAAGACCATAAAGTAGTTTGCTTAAAATCAGCTGAGATATATGAAAATATTCAAATTGGAAAAAAATGCCCTACCCATACTAAGGAGGATTTGCTTATGTTTTGTAATACCTGTAATTGTCCAGTCTGCAGAGAGTGTGTTACCAGTGGTGTCCATCTTCATCACCCCATGGTTAAAGTCGAAGAGGTTATAGATATCAAACAAAAACAACTATCAAATATCATCAGACAGACAAACGAAAAGTCCAAAAAATATGAAGATGTCATCAAAACCATAGTCTACAATAAATTAGAATTCTCCGAGTTCATAACCAAAAAAATCAAGGAGGTTAAGGCTAGAAATAACCAGTTTAAAAGCAGACTAGACAAAATGGAATCTGACATCATCCAACAGTTACAAAATATAGACAAGGAGAATAAGAAAGCTATGACTGAGTTGGAAGAAAGGTTACAAGGAGAAATGGCCGATATAAATCAACTGATACATCAATGTGAGCGGAAAGCGAGAGACAGGAATATAGAAATGGTAAAGTTTGTGACAGATGTTACACAAAGATTAGATAAATACAGACCATGTGATCCACCAGGCCCAGTAAGTCCACCAGACCTGATAACCAGGCCTGTGGATGATCAAGAACTTAAAGATATGTTTGGCCAACTTGATTTGAAGACCAAACCAACAGCCAATGCACCATTAACGCAAGGCAATCAAATCCCATCACCCAGTCCTGTTGTAGATGCTAAGATAGTTTCCAGTTTTACTCGTAATACGACTCGTGTAGTAACAACAGATAATGACCAGGCTTGGTTATGGAGCAGTAGTGGTAGAAGAATATTACTGGTGACATCAGATGGTAAAGTTATACAAAACATCAATACTGACTTTCCTGTATATGATGCTGCTGTCTCTAAATCTGGAGATCTTCTTGTGACAGTGTATGATGGTAATGAAGTAAAGAAGTTAACAGGAAAAAACACATTTACAAACGTATATATAGCAGCAGATGGCTATGTGGCAAGCGGTATCACTGTAACAGATACAGGGAATGTACTTGTTGTGTTGTTTAAGGACAATGACAGTAAGATAGTGGAGATAACAACTAGTGGACAACACATCAGAACAATACAACATGACACATTGGATAACACACGACTGTTTAACCAGCCCTTCTGTATCTGTACTAACATAAATGGTGACATTATAGTTATAGATGGTAGTAAAGTAGTAGTTGTTAACCAACAGGGACAAAAGAGATTTATATATCAGGGTGAGGGGAGAAAACTGAAGAAACCATTTGATCCACGGTATGTAGTCACAGATAAACATGGACATATAATAATCAGTGACAGTGACAACTCTGTAGTACATGTCTTAGATAAAGATGGGAAGTTTCTACAGTATCTGATAACACCTGATCAGGGGTGTAACGAGCCAACGGGAATGGACATAGATAGTTCTGGTAGATTGTGGGTGTGTAATAGGGGAAATAACAAAACCCTCATAATGAAATATGTGTAACAGAAACAGGGACAAAGTTATAACAACATTCTGTGATCAATTAGGTAATGACATTGTTTATCTGTAACAAGCCACTGGAAATGGACTTGGATAGTTCTGTCATATACCATTTTTTGAATTTAATCATAAAATACATTCAAAAAATAATATGTCACAACATTGTCACATACCATTTTTTGAATGTATTTTATGATTAAATTCAAAAAATGGTATAAGACAGTTCTGATAGGTTGTGGCTGTGTAATACTGGAAATGATAAAATTCTTATAATTAAATATGTGTAACAGAAACATGGACAAAGTTATAACAACATTCTGTGACCTTTTAGATATTGACATTGTTTACTTCTGACAGGCCAGTGGGACTGGACTTGGATAGTTCTGGTAGATTGTGGGTGTGTAATACAGGAAATAACAAAATCCTCATAGTGAAATATGTGTAATAGAGACAGGGACAAAGTTATAACAACATTCTGTGATCATTTAAATATTGACATTGTTGATCTGTGACAGGCCAGTGGGATTGGACTTGAATAGTTCTGGTAGATTGTGGGTGTGTAATACTGGAAATAACAAAATCCTCATAGTGAAATATGTGTAACAGAAACAGTGACAAAGTTATAACAACATTCTGTACTCACTTAAGTAATGACATTGTTTATCTGTGACAGGCCAGTGGGATTGGACATAGTTATGGTAGATTGTGTGTGTGTAATACTGGAAATAACAAAATCCTCATAGTGAAATATGTGTAACAGAAACAGTGACAAAGTTATAACAACATTCTGTACTCACTTAAGTAATGACATTGTTTATATGTGACAGGCCAGTGGGATTGGACTTGAATAGTTCTGGTAGATTGTGGGTGTGTAATACTGGAAATAACAAAATCCTCATAGTAAAATATGTGTAACAGAAACAGGGACAAAGTTATAACAACATTCTGTGATCATTTGAATAACGGTATTGTTTATCTGTGACAGGCCAGTGGGATTGGATATAGTTATGGTAGATTGTGGGTGTGTAATACTAGAAATAACAAAATCCTCATAGTGAAATATGTGTAACAGAAACAGGGACAAAGTTATAACAACATTCTGTTATCATTTAAATAACGACATTGTTTATCTGTGACAGGCCAGTGGGATTGGACTTGGATAGTTCAGGTAGATTGCAGGTGTGTAATGCTGGAAAAAACAAAAATAAAAAATAGGAAAAGGGCAAATGCAGCGACCAAACCGTAAGAGAGAGAGAGAGAGAGAGAGAGGCTGTCTGAAAGCTATTATAATATCGGTAGCGATAGGTCAAGATGTGTTGAACATTGATTGGGCACACATTCGTTAGCTTATTGTAAAACTTTCGACAGGCCTGTGCTGTATATGATGTGCGATTTTGATTTACAATGTTTGTCAGTGTGGATTGAATGAGGTAAAAGAAACAATTGATTGACACTTCACAAACAAAAAAAGGTTAGTTTACACAGTACAGACCTGTCGAAAGGTTAACACTAAGCTAATGAAAAGGAGTAGACCGCCTAGTAGCCGAGATAAGGATACTTAGTGACCGAAAAAGCTGCTGAGAGAGTTGATTGATGGTGTTTAACGTCCCAGTCAAGAATATTTCACTTAAATATTGAAACGTCGCCAGCTTTTGACGAAGGCGCATATATTTTTCCTGTGCTGATGGCATTTTACATCAGGGTTCTTTAGCGTGTCAAGCCTACTGTAACACGGAGCTTCATTTATTTTAAGTTTCCATCCGAAAGATCCGCGACTTTCATTACGTAATGCCGATTGCTGCCGAAAGAACAGTCACTACCCACTTTTAAGTTTTGGTCAGACCCGCTCGGGGTTCGACCCACTACCTCTCACTTACGGAGCGAGCACTCTACCAACTGAACTACCACAGTGGTAAACTACCGAGAGATAGTTATCAGCTGTCGTATAGCTACCTAGATATAGCCAGCGCAATAAGCTGCTTATTCGGCATCAATTTGTCAGCTTAGTGTTAAACTTTAGACAGGACTGTACTGTACTTTATATGCATGTAATTATGTATAAATATTTCAAGTGTTTTTTTGTGTAAATAATAATAAAAAACCTTGCTTGCAAATATGTTTGTTTACTAGCTCATATATGATTGTAAATAAATTTTATCCAGACAATAAAAAGATTTCAAATTCCTCAAATTCTGACAACTTCTTTGACGATTTTTACAATTATACACGTCCATTATTGCAGTACATCTTCAATAACTAAAACTTCATCATTTTCAATATACATTGGTACCAAAAATCTAAATTATCATTTTGTCTCATCAGTTTTTATTTTCAAATTTAAAAGTCCCATACACTTCAAGTTATTGAAGCATCACTGTGCAACAGATAAGTTTTTCTGTTGATTCATGAATTTTTTTGTTGTTGTTGTTTGAATACTTAAGAGATGGAAATGTATCAGGAAATTGCTAAGACAAGGCCAAATGATTGATTAAATAGCATTTTACTTTCCAGTCTAGAATATTTTACTGATATCGAGACGTCGCCCACCAGCTATAGGTGACGTAACGAAAACATTTTTTTACCTTTGCCCAGGGAAATGTGAAAGAAGGGTCCTCATCATGCCAAGTCTGAAGTGACACGGGATAGGTTTTTAAGGTCTCTTCCAACAGAACAAGTCAGCAATTATATCACCACAGTAATATGGACACTGGTCACCAGGACGAAGTAGAAGTAGAGTGGAGAGTTGTGTTATCGAGTTTTATACCCCCGGTTAAGATACTGTATCGAGGCTGTTAGTTAAGGGATGGTGACATAAACTTTAATACTAATCTCACAAAAATGAGTTAACCTTTTTAAACTAAATTTGGATGTCACGAGATTGCCGTTTGGTTGGTGTTATACATTGAAGTACGTTATTGTCGTCAACAAAATAACCCACGTCATCCCCCATGTACTGTTGGTGTTGAAAGATTCGATATTACAGACTACTGACTCAAAAATGGACCAAACTTGTCATGCGGGATTTTATCAGAATTTTCGACTGTGGAGATCGACTTGAATCTTAATTTAATTTCATATTTTTCTCAAGTCTAATTTTACAGGCGGGGTCTGATTAACTACAAATAATTTGGCATGGCCTTATTAGAAAAAAAGGTATTTAGTGGCAACTTGACCAATAAGATGCGTGGGACATTGCAAGTAGTTCTGTTGGTAGAGCGTCAGCCTCAAGACCCGAACGTCGTGAGTTAGAATTTTGACGGGGGCATGTTGGTATTTTACTACTAGTAATTTCACTTACACTGTGTCAGAATAATGGGCCAATTGGACTGCAACCTCTGCAAATGTTGTCTCGGTTAACTAGTACCTAAACGTCGCCACGTGTGTACGCTAGTACAAAACAGATACAAACATGCATAATACAAAGTCTGTCATGAGCCCAACGTGATCTGACTGACCCTTGCACCGCAGTGTGAGAATTAAAATGTCCCACACAATGTTCCGTCTTTCTGCACCGCATTGTGAAAATTAAAATGTCCCACACAATGTTCCGTCTTTCTGTTAACGTAATCGATTAAAAGCATTCATGTTAACAAACGTTTACAGATTTTTGTTAACGTCGGAAGCCTTATTCGTGAACAGCGTAACCTGTTTATTGATTGAAATTCCCAGTCAAGATATGCCACTTATATCGAGACGTCACCTTCTGAAGGTGAAGTGGCAGACATTTTGACCTGTGCAGTGTCATAAGGGCAATATGCAGAGAGGTTTCTTTCACGTGCCACGGCGGCAGTTGTGACGGGAGTGATTGGACATCGGTATTAAGGTATTTTCCAAGTTACTCCATGGATATCATTCTAAATTTCGAGTATTTGGTGAAAGAACAGTCACTGTATATTTTTAAAGTCTTGGCCAGGCCCCGGCCTGGGAGTGTTCTATAACGTGCCTAGCCGTTTGTGACATGGGACATCGGTTTAAAGGTATTTTCCGAATTAGCCCATGGATATCATTCTAAATGTCGAGTATTTGGCGAAAGAACAGTCACTGTCTATTTTGAAGTCTTGGCCAGACCACGGGCTGGGAGTGCTAGCCCTTTGTGACATGGGACATCGGTTTTTAAGGTATTTTCCGAAGTACCTCATGATTTTGATTTCTAAATGAGAACAGTCACTACCTTGTTTACTGTGCGTCAAGTTTGGCCTGGCAGTTTGACCTTTAATTTAAATACTTAGTATTAGGATGGGCTAATAGACTGTGTGATTCATGTAAAACAGCATGATTCTTTACCATAAACACCAGGACCCAGTTGTTCGAAGCTTGATTAATTTAATCGGTGATTAGCTGAAAATTAAAATATGAATACGATAAAAATATCACTCGCATTTCTATTTTTATTTCAATGTGCTTAAATTTGATGGCCCTGAAATTTTATTCGTTTTTTACATTTCAACTTTAAGTTCACAATATATCTGAAATTATGCAAAATTCAAAATTTGACTAATCAAGCTTCAAACAACTAACCCATGGTACCCAGTATCACTATCATCTATCATCGCCTTATACATGTATATCAACTTTAAATGGATATCCACGACCAGGTCTGACCCAAGATTTAAAAGTCTTTCGCCAAGCACTCGGCATTGCGAAATGAAAGAATGGAACTCGGTAAAATAAACGAGGTCCTGTGTCACCGTAGGCTTGGAACGATAAAGAAACCTGCTGTATAATGTTATCAGCGCAACGCACAGGCAAAATTTCTGCATCTTCGCCTATAGCTGGCGACTTCTCGATATAAGTGAAATATTCTTGACTGGGACGTTAGACACCATTACTCAACTCTACTTAAAATGGATATGTTTGTTTGAATATTCAAATTAAAGGTCAAACGACCTTGTCAAACCTGACGCACTATATTATTCAATCTTTGTTGAATAGCAATGCCATTTAGGATCAATGCATTTACTTAATGGTCAAAGGGAGAGAATTCAAGTAGCAAACATTGGATTTAGTGTCGGCCCATTGGATGGGTTGGCTTGCTTGCTTAAAATATCGACGTTTGAACTCATTTTAATGGTAAGGTATGGTTTCAGATAATAAAATTGGTTTGGCTTGTCATTGGAATTTCTTAAAATGGAAATTTGAACTGTCTTAATTGTTTTGGTGGTATTGTTTCAGATAAGGAAATCCGGGTTGGTTTGTCCTTGTCTTCGCGTAAAATATGGAAATTTGAACAGTCTTAATTTTCTATGGTGGTATTGTTTCAGATATGGAAAATTGGGTTGGCTCGTCCTTGATATTGCGTAAAATATGGCAATTTTAACTGTCTTACTTATATCAGTTGGTGGTATTTTCAGATGGGTTAGTTTGTCTCGTTGACTTTGCGTAAAATATGGAAATGTGGACTGCCTTAATTGTATCAATTGGTGGTTTTTCCAGATATGGTCGTAAAGTTTTGTTGGCTTGTCTTTGATATTGCTATACTGGATATTGAAATTTGGACTGCCTTAATTTTCTCTGGTGGCATTGTTTCAGATATGGAAAGTTAGGTCGGCTTGTCCTTGATATTGCGTAAAATATTGAAATTTGAACTGCCTTAAATTTCTCTGGTGGCATTGTTTCAGATATGGAAAGTTAGGTTGGCTTAATTGTCCTTGTCTTTGCGTAAAATATTGAAATTTGAACCACCTTAATTTTCTCTGGTGGTATTGTTTCAGATATGGAAAGTTTGGTTGGCTTGTCCTTGTCTTTGCGTAAAATAAGGAAATTTGAACAGTCTCAATTTTCTCTGGTGCCGTATTGTTTCAGATATGGAAAATTGGGTTAGCTCGTCCTTGACATTGCGTAAAATATGGCAATTTGAACTGCCTTACTTATATCAGTTGGTGGTATTTTCAGATGGGTTAGTTTGTCTCGTTGACTTTGCGTATAATATGGAAATGTGGACTGCCTTAATTGTATCAATTGGTGGTTTCACGGTGGCGAACCTACGTCATAGACGCGACTTCGTAAACACAACAATGGCGGCCAAACGAACGACTCGCGGTGAGTTTTAACTGAATTTCCATACTTCCCATCAGTTTATAGTTATCTCAATGTGCCTAAAGAAGGCAGAATACCTTCACGAACGATCGGTTGATGTATATATATTCTTAGAACTGCTAGTTTTTTCAAACATTCGCGTCAAAGTAAATTTTTGTACCACGATGTCGGGCACACTTTTCACGACGGCAAAGGAAAAAGTTGTATTTTCACCATTTAAACTCGTCCTTCTGACTTTAATGTTACAAACGGGATATGAATAAACTAAAGGTAATATGTATCAAAGAAAAAAGTCCAAAAACTAGGCCTAATAACGGCTATTTTAGCATTTTTGGTTTATTGTAGTCGTGCACACTCTGCAAAACTACTTGCAACTTATGTTGTCGTGCACACATAAGATTTATATAAAAAAACACCCAGAACGGTTTTCACTGTCATTATAAATGTTTTACTTGAAATGAATCAATATAAGGAATTTTGAGTAGAAGTAAAATGAAAAGGCTTACCTTAGAGTTTGAAAAGGTCATTGGTGCCATATAAAGGTCTCCCTTCACCAAGCGTACTAGGGTCAGGATTCCTTCTGCAGCGAAAACTGGCCATATTTTTCATCATGTAAAATTCCAAAAGCCAAAGAAACGGTAAGTAGCTACTTCTGCTGTTGGTTCAAAAATTTCAAGTGATGTTACATATTTCAAAGAAAAACCATGAAAACGTTCCAATAAAGTAGGACTGGAAGGTGAACATCTTGTAGATAGATACAAATATTATGCAAAGTTTGACAGCCATATCTTTAATATAGTATGATTTTAAAACCAAAAATTCATAGCCAGTCAAAAAATAACAAGGCTTCATGTTTACCAAAATAACTAGCCTGACATTACTGTATTTGAATGACACTATTCACTACTAATAAAATATTCAATATTATTGGTGTATTTTTAAACAAATGTGTGGTAAAATAAATACAGATATCATTTATAATTAAATATAAAAAGCCTGATGATAATAATAATAAAGAAACGCAAAACATGAAAGAAGAAAATATAATTCAACAGAAATCATATTCAAGGAAGATAATATTAATGGTATCTGTCACATCCCCATAGCATACATGTACAAGCCAAGTTCAACATGTCCAAATCCATAGAAATCATTAGTAAAACTTGTTCAAAACAGCTATACCCATAAATACTTTGCATACTGAAAAGTATAGTTTGACTTGCCGATTGCACAAAATTTGTATCCCCCATAGCTCAAATTTCTGATAAATAGCACGTGTCAAAGTTCTAATATAATATGCAAATTTTGTCTAAAATAGGAGCTGCACATCCTTCTTATAGAAGACTGTTGCCAAATCATTTCACTCCACATACAGAAATATAGATGACGTTTTATCTCTGAAAAATCCGAAATTTTGAGAATACGTGAATGGCATACATCCTTAAAATACGACATATTTTCCAAGTTCTGCTTTATATTTGGACTTGTACCTCAATTATGACCTTCACTAAAGGCTACATTTAAAGCCACATGTAAATTACGACGTGATGATTTCAATTTAATAGTCAACTTTCTGTTTCTTTGCAACAATATACTCGCTCCTCTTGCTTATGGTGTATTTTTATATTTTTAGAGCTTGTTCCCACTTCAGGAACTTTATACAGTAAAAAACGTTTATAACTAAGCCCACGGTACTCTATTTTTAACTTCGTTATAAAGCGACTTCGCTATATTGTCATATATAATTATATAGCCCAATATTTTACAAGCAAATTGCTTACAAATAAATCAAGATCCTTATAAAGTTTTAAAGCCGCCATCAAATTAGTGTTGATAAGTATGATGTCACTGAAACTGTATCCAAAATTACCCTGGATACATTGGACGTTCTATAGTTCTATGTTACTTCCATTTTGAATTTTGATTACGCACGTGGATGGCGTATGTACCTAGCTAAACGGAAGGCGCTTTTTTGGTGGAAGTTCATATATTTATTCTAATTTGTCAGTTTTAATTTTGCTTTTGAATTATGATTTGGACATGGATTGGTATGTTTATCTTTAATAGATAGGTTTGTTTTTTATTATACATGCACAGGTCTGCCAGACAACTACTTCCTGTTTTCCGACTTATTTATTTTTTACGTTTACGGTGGTTGAAGATAAAAGGGAAGCATACTATGTGAGCTACTGATCACAGATTTCTTTTTGCTATATGGCACTGGATCATCAGTTGAAAAGGAAACCTTATTTTGTGGTATAAACCACAGCAGTCGTGATGTAGACCTCTTAGAGGTTGAAGAAGTAGGATAATCACAACAACAAAGACAACAACAATTGAAGTCTGGACTCCATTCTGTGTAGAATTCTTTAATTCATTTTAAACACATGACACTAAGTCTTTAAATTTTTCAAATTGAAATTTTCCTATTCGTCTTACTACAAATTTTAAATCGGGAAAGGTTGTCAAGATTATTTCACCAGAGCATTGCAAATGTTAATTACATAATAAATGTTCTATTCTACCTTTACCTTTGAATGTCGAAGGTTTAACTTCAGGTTTTCTTTAGATTATGTAACAAAAACTCTTTTTTGAGTTAATTTTTTTAATCAACGGAAGGAGAAGCTGTTTACCAAATAAGATAAGGTTTTTGCTGGAGAAGGAAGTCCGCTCCTGACACGCTTATTGAAGGGAGACCTTTCTAATGCACCAATGACCTTTTCAAACTCTAAGATACGCTTTCACTGCTATTTAAAAATTCCTTATATTGATTCATTTCAAGTAAAACATTTATAATGACAGTGAAAACCGTTCTGGGTGTTTTTTATATAAATATTATGTGTGCACGACAACATAAATTGCAAGGAGGTTTGCAGAGTGTGCACGACTACAATAAACCAAAAATGCTAAAATAGCCGTTATTAGGCCTAGTTTTTGGACTTTTTCCTTTGATACATATTACCTTTAGTTTATTCATATAACGTTTGTAACAATAAAGTCAGTAGGACGAGCTTAAATGGTGAAAATACAACTTTTTCCTTTGTCGTCGTGAAAAGTGTGCCCGACATCGTGGTACAAAAATTTACTTTGACGCGAATGTTTGAAAAAACTAGCAGCTCTAAGAATATATATACATCAACTGATCGTTCTTGAAGTTATTCTGCCTTCTTTAGGCAAATTGCGATAACTATAAACTGATGGGAAGTATGAAAATTCAGTTAAAACTCACCGCGAGTCGATCGTTTGGCCGCCATTGTTGTGTTTACGAAGTCGCGTCTATGACGTAGGTTCGCCACCGTGGGTTTTTCCAGATAATATGGTCGTAAAGTTTTGTTGGCTTGTCTTTGATATTGCTATACTGGATATTGAAATTTGAACCACCTTAATTTTCTCTGGTGGTATTGTTTCAGATAAGTAAAGTTGGGTCGGCTTGTCCTTGTCTTTGCGTAAAATATGAAAATTTGAACATTTTTTATTTTCTCTGGTGGTATTGTTTCAGATATGGAAAGTTTGGTTGGCTTGTCCTTGTCTTTGCGTAAAATAAGGAAATTTGAACCACCTTAATTTTCTCTGGTGGTATTGTTTCAGATATGGAAAGTTTGGTTGTCTTGTCCTTGTCTTTGCGTAAAATAAGGAAATTTGAACCACCTTAATTTTCTCTGGTGGTATTGTTTCAGATATGGATACGGTAGGGTTGACTTGTCCCTGATATTGCTATACCGAATATTGAAATTTGAACTGGCTAAATTATTATCTCCGGTATTGGTAATTAGGTAATTTCTTACTTAATGAAGTGAATGAGTCATCCGAGCCTGAATGAATGAATGCATTAATTAATAAGCCCGAAAATAAATATTATATATCAGTGCATTAGATCCATAATCATGAAATAAATAAATAAATAAATAAATAAATAAATAAATAAATAAATAAATAAATAAATAAAAGCCCAGAATGACGGTCGCGGACTGATCAAATAATTTGGATCCTGGGAGAATCTGAGGTGATCTCGTGCCTGTATGTAACAATGATGATGTCCTTCAGACACTGATTGTACATAGCTAGCCTAAGAGTTTTCATCATAGTTTGTTTTAAAATATTAAATATATAATCATTTAATTTATTTTATTTCAAACCTAAAGCCTGTAGTATCGTTATTAATAAACTTTTCATTATCGCATTGCTAAACCAGTTGTAAACTGGATCATACTAAAATAGATGCTTTATATATATAATCAGTACTAATCTAAACTAGAAACCGTTTTTACCTAGAATCAGAGAATAAGGGTTTCATATATGTCTCTACTATAGAATCTGTAAACCAAACAAACGTTACTGTCATGTGCTGATTTTGAATGCATTATTTTAATAAAAAATCAAAATCAGCACATGACATTACTGTCAGATTTTGAAATATCCTCTACCCGATTTCCACATTATCGACTTTGCGTTTGATCAATAGTTGCGCATGCGCTAATTTTTCCGGTTACTTTCGACCTGAAGCTAACAAAGAATTATGAAGGATTGAAACTTATTTCTTAAATAAAATATTGAAATATCAAAGATATCAAATTATTCCTGTTATCATTAAAAAGTAGAAAATGAGAGGAATTTTATGGTATTTTTTAATCTGAAATATTTTAAGAAATTTTTGGGGCTTTTTTAGTTTGAAATTTAAGAACTTTACAATATAGATAAAGAAGGAAATATGTTGACGTGGTTGCTTAAAACAGTCATATCAATAATTTTACTTTCATTTTCGAAAAAGTTCCTGTTATAGCTAAAAAGAAGACATTTTGACGATTCCAATGGTGTATAACACGAGAAATTAAATAAATAAATAATTGGGGCTTTTTTAACTTTAATATAAAAATAGGCACTATTTTTGACCAACTATAGCAGTCATCTTAACCCGTCACCGTATATATACAGGTGATGTATAATGGTTTATATAGGAAAAACGTGCACCTGGTTTAACAATTTACTTATTTTGACTTTAATGTAGATATTTCTTAAAACTTTCAAATTATTTCATATTTTACAATTTTTTCTGCATCTTACTATATTTTTTTCATAATTTTATGATATTGGCAAATTACTTCAAAATTACTTTGAAAATAACCCTTAAAGTAAATAACACATATATTCGTATGGTCTTATATAGAGTGATATAGTAAAAAGGCGATCATTTACATAAATAGGCTTACTTTGAATGACAAAAACTCTAAAAATTTAAGGAAAAGTCTAACACTTTCAAATCGTTCCACATTCTACAATTTTTTCTGCATCTTAAGACATGTTTTTTGACATTGTACGGTAATGGCAAATTACTTTAAAAATTTGTGTGATTTTACGGATAACGATATTTTTCGCATAGATTTACATGGTAAATATGTGAAAATTTGCACAGGGATGCTTGTTTTAATCTTCAAATACATTATTAATATAGAAAATGTATCACTTTCACATCGTTTCATATATTTTACATTTTTCTCAAATTAAGATTTTTTTTAATAATTTTCCGACAATGGCAAATTACTTCCACATTCTTTTGAAAATTATTAAAGCGTATATATTTGTTTCATACCTCAGTTTAATGTCAACTATTAAATAAATAAATAAATAAATAAATAAATAAATAAATAAATAAATAATAAATAATAAATAAATAAATAAAAACAAATAAATAAATAAATAAATAAATAAATAAATAAATGTTTCGAAAGGTCTTTTTGTCTGCATCTCTGGTGACTGCGAGACTATTTCTTTTTCCTTTTTCCCACGCTGACTGTCATTGTTTTTTATTTAGTAATTTTTGTTAAAAAGGACCAGTTACGGATTTATCGTTAACCAGGTGATATTTCTGAATTAAACTAATGCCTCGCTTGTATATTCAGATGTGGGACATTCCCCATTAATGGAAAATCACCTTCATACTAATCCCTTTGCATATTCGAAGTGTATCCCGCTACCGATCCTGTCTCAAAGAGGATAGATTTTGTGCATCTTATCTATGTCAATTAATCACCTATTAACCGGATATCGCTAATTAACTCTACCCATTAATGTAGCATCTGAAAAACAGCTTCATTATTGTGTACTACAGATTAAAATTTGTGTCAGTCATAATACATAATATCACAGATGCAGTGTCTCTCTCTCTCTCTCTCTCTCTCTCTCTCTCTCTCTCTCATAGTTTTAAACATCTCATTATCACATAAAAGTACAAAAATAAATAAATAAATAAATAAATAACTAATAATTTAATTTCTCTGACTTCCCCCACATTTATTTGTTCTACCAGCAGACTATTAAAGGTCACCGGTCACCAAAACCGAAATTTTTTTAGTACTATTTTCCGAAAGATTACATAATAAAAAGTCGATTTAGCCACAAATAACATTTTTTAATCATTTCTGTCTTTTGTTACAGCGTAAAATAAAGTCCTAAAACTGTTGAAAAACGGTGTTATCTCCCTTTGGTAGTAAAAGGGTCCAAAACCGGAAGTGACGCAGAAGGTGTTATCCAAGTTATCTAGTAACTAAAGATTGTAGAGTGATATGTATTTATTACCCAGATTTATCAGTAGTAACTCCTCATGTTTTATTTATTTATTTTTGATATTGGATATTTCAATTTCCTTCAGCATAAAAAAATAAATAAAAAATAAACATAATAAATAAATAAATAATTAAATAAATAAATAAGACTATATTCTTGTTTGCTCTAAGTATGATATACTATTACTTATAATTACAAAACATAATTTTACATTATTTATTTGGTTATTAACTAATTTATTTATTTATCTTTTTATTTTTATCTATCAAAACGAATTGATAAAAAGAATACACATTTTCGTGTTTTTATTTAAAATATTATTCATATTTATTTTCATTAATATTTAATATCATTCTAAATATCTTAACTTCTCTGTTGAATATATTTATTTATTTATTTATTTATTTATTCATTTATTTATTTATTATTTCGGTGAATTAATATTAAATATCAATATTAATATGTATATTAAAAACATACATAATTTTCGAGCACTTTTGATCGGATTATGTAGTCTGTTGCTTTTTTTCTTCTCTCGAGTACAGCTATATATTGTGTGGCGGGATGGATTATGATGTCTACACAAAACTGTATGAATCGCTTGTGCAGCCTGTTTTATTATACGGAGCAGGAATTTGGGGACTGAATGCCAATAAGGAACTCGAAGTTATTCAAAACCGTGCATGCAAGTACTTTCTAGGAACGCCTAAACACTCGTCAAATGTTGCAGTGCGTGGTGAAATGGGCTGGTCTTCTTTCAATGTAAAACAAAAGGTTGAAGTTTATAGGTTATATTTAAGCTATGTAACTTGCCAAGCAATAGAATTGTTTTTAAAGTTTTTAATTCTAGTAAATTTTATGCAAAATCTTGGCACTCGAGGGTTTTGAGTATGTTTAATAAGCTTAATGTTCAAGAGGTTGTAAATGATTTTAATGGTTTATCACTCAAACACAAAATTAATGTTATAAAAGATATATTATGTAATATTGACAAAGAAGAGTGGATGAACAGTGTTTTTAATGATAGAAATCTTGAACATGGTAACAAACTTAGAACTTTTCGCACCTTTAAATTTACAAATAATGTTAGTTCCTTTGTCAGAACAGTTAAATATAGAGACCAGAGAAGAGTGCTTGCTAACTTTAGATGTGGTTGTCTCCCCCTTGAACTAGAAACCGGACGATACGCCAGGCCCAAAATCCCCCTACATGAAAGACTTTGTAAATATTGTAATTTTTATGAATTGAAACTGAACAACATTTTTTAATTGACTGCGAGTTTTATAGTGATCTGAGATATAATCTTTTTATTTTTATGCAGAACAAATATGAGTTTTTTAATTTTTTATCTAGCAATGAGAAGTTTTTAAAAATTATGATAGATGATGAAGTACAGACTCTTTTAGCAAAAACAATCAATTTTATGTTTAAAAGGCGTAAGATGTGTAGTTTTTAATTTTTCTCTTATTTTAGTAAATGTATTTAAATCGATAATTATTGTTTTAATTGTGTCTCATATGTCTTTTAGGCAGGATGTCACACTTATTTTAATGTATTTATTTGTAAATATTGTTAAATATGATTGAACTGTGATATGTGACACACTAATAAAATATTTACTTACTTACTTACTTACTTACTATATTATTAATTTACCTTAAATTGATTTTAATTCATATTTGTTTCAGAAATTATCCCATTTTTATTTTATTTTTAGGTTAAAATCAATATATTATTAGAACACGTTTTCGAGTAGAATTTTTGTATAACGAAAATATCAAAATACAGGTCTAAAAAATAACTTCTTAATGTCTCTGAAATCAAATATTTCACCCCAGTATTACTTGAATATGAAAACGTTTGTAAACAATTTCCGAATTCTAATTAAAATCGATAGCTTCCCTATTCGCAGTAAGTTTAATTTAATAATAATAATGGAAATTGGAGTTTATGTCGGTGCGTAATATTTTTTTATCAAATATTGTTTAATTTTTTTTCGATAAAGTACTGGTCAGATTTGCAATCCCCATTTTGTTAAATCTTCAATTTTGATTTAATTTCAGTGTTTCCATGATAAATTTAAAAACGATATTTAAAATTTTCATTTACTAATAATAATTATTTTATTACGCCTAATTTTAATGAGCTGAAAAGAACTCATAGCAAAACGTGATACCAGTGGGATTATACCCGACTAACTAACGGCTGAATCAAAACTCGAGGAAAACTTTCTTTAATTTTTTTCACAATAAATTAATATCGGTTAAAGCGTGATTTACATCCCCTCACATACCAGTAATTAAGAGATTATCAATATGCTACATTGGCAAGCAACATCCTGTTTAGAAGTATACATCTATCACCTGTAATCAACAGGGTTTACCTTACAATTTGCAACATTAATTGACACGTGTGTATAAATCTTTATGATATACCCGGTAAATGTTATTTGTCGTTTTTGATGGATTCTGAAAAGATGTGTTTGAAAAAATAAATGTTAAATTAGATTAGCTGATTTGAGACATACAAGTCTCGATTTGTGTGAACATATGAACTGGTGAACTGACTGACTTACGGAATTAAATTAATTTTGAATATTAAAATTGTTAAAATCTATGAATTTTTTTTATTTGACTGAATCCATTCATAATAATTTATATTGTCTGAAATGATTATACCACTCTTATTTCCCTGACTTTTCTCGTATATAAAAATAGTCCCAATACATTCAAAGCAATTACTGTATTTCCATAAATTGAGTGCACATGGTTTTCATCATTTATTTCTTTCAATTGAAAATGTTTCCATTAAACTATCAATAAATTGCATATTAAATGCACTGACCTAACCAAATTATATTTTTAAATGACATAATTATAATATTTATAGTTGTTCCGAGTAAGAAGATACAGAAGGGATAATTTTGACATGGTTATATTAGTTGTTTTGTTAAAAACTTCAAAAATTGCTCTATGTACAGAATTAAATTCACTTATGGATGAATGAAAAATATTTTTTCCTATTAGGTCAGTATATTTTGTATTAAGTTTTGACAATATTTTGCGAGTTTGTTGGAAAATACGACTTTATTCTTGCGTTTTCCATGTGCACTCAATTTGTAGAAAGTTGCAAGGGACTTGTGTAAATCTGGCTTTAATTTGTTCTTAAATTTGTGAAAAAAATTTTGATCGTTCATTGTGGTATTATTATATCAAAATTTCACAAAATATATAATTTTGACTTGAAATCAAACTTTAAAACCCTTCAAAATGGCACACAAACCCACATGTTACATATGGATACATATATAGGTAATGTGTCTTTCCTCAGCAGCTTAACACCATGTACGTCATCAATTAGGTCGCCGGAAAGTTACGAGCGGTGTCGGAAATTACCGAGTATTAGAACTTCGTTCAGGTAAGTTTTTAGTATATTACAGGTAACTGTAATGTGTGAAAACCCACCAGACACATCAATATTGACAACTCTACCCATAGGAATGCAAATTACAAAATTCATAAATTTGGTGACCGGTGACCTTTAAGCTAATATGATAACTGCATGTAAAAAAGAAAAAAAAGGAGTTAGTAAAAAACAAAGAATTCTAAGAGAAATCAAACAGACCAACGAAAATTATTTGGAAAATAATAAACTTATAAATGAGGAATTAGAAAACTTGAATGAATATGCAATCAAAGAAAAACTATCGCAATTGGGAATAAAAACAAGAGCGAGGGAAAAGGACAAACTAGTTGAAGTATTAGAGATGCGTTGAGAAGTACTGAATAATGAATACATTTTTGCAACTGTGAATACTCTATATGGTAGTAACATTTTGCGGTGACTGGTAACTATGTGCACATATTTTAAGAAAATTTTAGATGATGAAATCAGAGACATATATGTCTCTGATGAAATATGTATAATTATTGAGGAACTGATAAGCCCATGTCATACGATTTATTTATTTATTTATTTATTTATTTATTTATTTATGAATGTTTGATGATCAATAAACCATGTGAATGAAGTTTTGCCTTCACGTGTCTTGTGTGCAAATGGCTGTTGGGGGTGATTGATTGATTGATTGATTGATTGATTGGTTGATTGATTGATTGATTGATTGATTCCAGTCGGATAAGTGAGCAATCACTTCTATCGGGTCGACGAATAAGCTATCAGGATATTTTTCTAGGTCCAAGTTGAATCAAGTTCCGGATTCAATATGAAGGAATTCATTCATCAATTTAACTGAACGGCAAAACCAACGATTGACAGCTGAGTAATCCTTGCCGCAAAATGTACGCGAAACATACAGAATAAAAACTAACTTATTGGAATGAATATATATTATCAGATTAATTCAATTTATCTTGAAAGCGTAGAAAAATACTATTCATACGATATAAATATAGGTATATATCACGCGCGTGTGTGTGTGTTTAATACAGAACTGTTCATAAAGTGAAAGGTATTTTTTTATTGATCTTACACATATGCATGTATGACTCAAGTTGGTCAATTTTTATCAGTTATGGTTGAACTTTTGATAATTATGAAACAATATTTAATTTAAAAAAATTAACAAACAGTTAAACAAATAATCAAATAAAATCGGAAATATTTTGATAATTATGAAACAATATTTAATTTAAAAAAATTAACAGTTAAAAAAAATAATCAAATAAAATCGGAAACATTTTAATATAAGTTAAAATAAAAGTTTTACATGTACATATAATGTATAGGAAAAAAGAAAATTATATTTATCTTGTGAACAGCTCTAGTGAACATCTATCCTCTCGATTAAGACACGATCTTACCTATAAAGTACGAGTTAATTCCCTTGATTTACCGAACGATAAGTTCATAACGAGGTTCCAACAGTTATTTACATATTTGCTGTTCATTATCAGAATCTAATATTTTGTAAACTATACGTGAAAATAACAATAAATAGGGTATATGGTTATTTGAACGTATTTTAAACAAATGCAAATAAACTTGGCTAAAATATATTCATGGGCTTCACAATGGTGTCAGTGTAGTGGTACACACATGGGTCAATAATATAGGGGTTACTTTCGCTTGGTTTCGTTAAGCGTAATTTAAGAATCTGTGTTTGCAGCGCAAGCAAAAGTTTAAAGTCTACAACACGTTTTTTTAAAGAGTTGGTAGGTGTTAGGAAGCTTTTTTAATGCCCAGAGGGTGATATTTTTGAACTAAATGACACATTTTCTCCACATCACCTAAATCTCGCGTCAGTACTCGAGACTTTCAGTACTACTTACATTCATACGCGTGACTTATAAAAAAGTTTGTTTGACCTGTTTGTATAAGTTTTATCTTATTATATAGACTTTTTAATAGTTAAAACATGTAATTTAAATCGATAATTCTTAATTTTTGTTAACTTCATCTTTAATTATCGTGCCGATTACTGACCTATTTTCTCTGCCATTTTGCGGATTTGCCGTTGAGGTCACCGCCATAACTGCAAGCAAGCCGAAGAAAGATGGACCAAAACAAGAGTTTACCTTCATTTCATATACGACATTAAGCTACATGAAAATATTTTAGCATTTTCTACTTAACTAATAATTTAGAATCCAACATAGGAAGCAGAAGACATTTTCGACGTTCAAAATAACTTTAAACCCCTTGTTTTCGGAGGTAGGTGTGACTCGAATTCATCATATTTCGTAAATCAAGTGTTTACACCTTTCCTTCCGTCGCCGACAAGAGTTTAAAAGTTCTATTACCATAAAATTTGTAACACTGATTTTGTTATAAAAGTGGTTTGTAACTTGTTTTATAGTTATGTATTGATTGACGTGAATTTAAAGCCCCTACCTTGGTAATTTCCCAGTAATTTAGTGGTTTTAGTAGCATACATGAACCCACAGTGACTAATTAAATGTAATCTGTCCAGAAATTGACAGTGTACAATGACCCATATTTTATGTGTTGAATTTGATACAATGCACTTGTATAGAATCGGCGGTTCATCCAGGCAATAACGATGATCTGATGATCAATGTTACTAAACTACCAGTGACAGTGTTATGTAGGCATTTCTACAGGTTTGAGTTAAAGGTTACCTATAGTGGAGACTTGACTCCATCCGTATCTAACCTTTATGTAGAGCGCCAATTGTAAGTAGCTGCCAGTGATTCTCAAGGCTGTACAAGCTGTGACCACTGCACACCCGGGTGGTTTGGGCTGAGGGGTCGAAAAACACAGCTGGTATTCTATCTTTTATCTATTATTCTTCTTTAAACTTGTTTCTAACTTTTCTTTTTCTCTCCTACTCTTATGACCAGCACCATACCTTACATTGCGTAAATGTCAAGAGTGACAGCACCATTTACTTATGTAGATATAGACCCAGTTAGTAGAAGCTGCCCATTTCCTTCTGTTACTACACACCTATCACCTCTCCAACTAGCACTTTAGGTCCTCCAATAGCCTCACACCAAATTTGATTTTGTGCCCGGTGAACCCCAGCATCAGAGCCACCTAAGTATTCACAGGTTTATATGACCCTGGTAAACCACTATATTGCATATAAGATGCTATTTTCAGATTAAACAAGTGACCATATCACATGTTTAAAGAAAATATACATTGTATGTAGTAGATGTTTCAGAGAGCTAGGCTATCTTGTAATAGCTCTTAGTAGTATGACAGTATGCAGTTTGAGTTGACTGATTTGCTTGACTTAATCGTTTCAGTTCTTTATGAAGCATAAAGTTTGCTCTCCCTCTTGTTCCATACCACTACAATAGCTCAATTGGTAGAGTGCTTGCTCCATATGTTGGAGGTTGTGTGTTCGAACATCGTCTGGGTCAGACCAACATTTGAATATAGCATAGGTAGTGACTGTTCCTTTGCTAAGCACTCAGCCTTTAGAAATGAAAGTCACAGGATCCATCAAAAGAGACCATTAAAACTGATACCATGTGTGGTGGCAGGTGTGACATGTTAAGAACCCTCCCAACACATTGCCCTAAGCACACTACAAAGGTAAAACTTTCTGACAACTATAGCTGGTAACTTCTAGATATAAGTGGAGTACTCCTGACTAGGGCATAAAACTCCATTCCATCAATCCATTAATGAAAAATTTGATCCTGAAAAAAATAGTTTAAAAATGCGTTTCTTGTAGACAAGTTGTGTTGTCGCTTCAAGTACCCCTTAAAATATATAAAATATATATTT
This sequence comes from Anadara kagoshimensis, assembly GCA_021292105.1. NCBI lineage: Eukaryota > Metazoa > Mollusca > Bivalvia > Arcoida > Arcidae > Anadara > Anadara kagoshimensis. The sequence goes on from CM037864.1 coordinate 9,440,259, forward strand.
TTTGATTTAGTGTACCTAGTTAAATTTTTTTTTAAAGACGATGTAATTGCAAAATATTTTAGTCATGTTGCATTGTATTTGCTTCACGAACCACTTGATATATAAAATATCTTTGTTTTATTTCAGTGCAGTTTAAAGAAACAAAGATGGGGAAATTCCTGTCCAAGATCTTTGGTAACAAAGAGATGAGAATATTGATGCTTGGTTTAGATGCAGCTGGAAAAACTAGTATCCTTTATATTATATACACACATTTATTCATAAATTTCAAAACAGTGTTACAACAGGTCTGAACTTTAAATCTGTCCACTACTACAGCAGCCCAGATGTTAGACTACTCTCTTATTTGGAAAGTCATGGGTTTGAACCCCAGCTGGGTAAATGCGTAAATAATGTTCTAGTGTGCAAGACTGAGACAAGTATCTGGTGTTGTATATTTGTATAAAGTTGGCCTCTTAACATTGTGGTCATAAAAGTGATGATTTTTAGCTGCGAATTAAAATGAGGAAAGAAACAATGAGATCAAAAATTAAGACCTGAGTATCATACAGCATATCCATGTTTTGTTAAATATTGGAATTCTTACGACTGATGTTGTATAACTTACGGACAAAATTTACCCAAACTTACTGCTAGTCTTAGAAAGGGTAGCAAGTATAGATTTAGACGGGATTTTGATGGAAAAAATATAAGTGGTCAGGGATCTCGCTGAGGCATTTTTTGGGTCGAACATTGGCTACCTTAATGGCAAAATGAGTAGTTTTTTCCCCAACAAAATTTTCCCAAATATACTGTAAATAATTACTGTATAAATATAGAAAATATTAAGAAAACATGAATTAAATCTATGACAGAGTAACATTTTGCTGTTGTCATATTCCATTAAAGCGGAAAAATTAGAATAGTCTCGCTTTTTCCAGACACATGCAGTGTACTTTTGTCTGGTTTCTAATTCATTAACTTAGCAATGAGTAATGCAATCTTGTTACACAACTGGTATTGGAACCTGTCGTTCTTAAAACGAAAGTAAAAGTAGATAATAACGATATCTCTCAACACTAAATACTATCAGAAAGATAAAACAACAATTTTCTCAAAATTTTGTGAAATGCTGTGCATTTTCACAATTCTAAGGACCCTGGCCCCATTCCCAAAGATGGGCGAGAGATCCATGACAGCATAGTTAAAGTAAATATCTGATTATGTGGTAATGTTAAGAGTTAGCATGAATAGTTGCATTGAAAGTTGTCTTTATAAGACAGTGTTATTTCTTGGTGTATTCCTTAACAGATTTTCAGCAATTTTGTACAAGTTAAAACTGGGTCAGTCTGTTACAACTATACCAACTGTTGGTTTTAATGTCGAATCTGTTACATATAAAAATGTCAAATTTTGTGTTTGGGTAAGTAATTATTAATTGAATATTGGCTATATGAGTATTTATGCTCCTCGAAGGGAGACCATATAGTTGTTGCTTTGTCGTCCCATTTGTTCATCCATCATATTTTGTTCGGAGCATAACACAAAAATGTTAGAGATATCAACACAAAACTTCATTACTCGATAGATCCTGATACAGAGAAGTGTAGTGCACAAGTACCATAAATCTATTTTCCCTGATTTAAGAGTTATTGCCTGTTGTCATTTTTCATACTTTAATCTTGTTTAGAGCATAACACACAAAGTTTAAGAGGTATCAATATGAAACTTCATTGCTAGATAGATCTTGAGAATTGCATTGTACAAGAACTGTAACTCTATTTGCATTATTAAGGAGTTATTGTTCTTTGTTATTTTTCATACAAATTCATTTGAAAAACAATACATGTTGAAAAAAAGCCCTTTTGAAATTGGCTTTTATTCAGGGAGCATCCATTGGTTCTACAATATTCTTGTTTGAAATCTGAACTTCAAAAATATTTAAAAGTAGTTACGGTACAAAAAAAGAGTACTGGTACCCCGTTAACAAAATTAGTAAATGATTGTGTGCCTGGTCTCAATCTATGATGGACGTTTACATGTTTAACATGATATGCCAGTTTTCAAACATTTTGTTTTTGGCATTGTGGATTAAACATGGACTGGTATGAATATGTTTGATTGCAACTGTTGGTGAAAACAAAGTACCAATCACTTAAGTTTGCGACCTTGTTTTGGATAATCAGTGATAGTATTTATAACATATATTCAGCTATAGACAATATCGCAAAAGTTTATAGCCACAAAATGTTTTCGCAGAGAGATTCCCACAAGTTAATATCTGTGAATAAAAGTTGGTTTACAGTAGGTGATTGATAGAGTTTGGCTTTATTTGACAACTTGTTTACAATATTTGTGATTGGTTCTGAAGATTCAGACATTAATATGACCTAATTTTAAAAAGATTAATCAGCTTTACTCCCCAGTCAAGATTTTTTCATTAATACTAAAGGTGGTCAGTTCTAAGATAATGGAGGGAACTGGAGTGTTCAGACAAAACTGCCAACCTTCAGCAAAGTGAACTGTTGAACTTTGATAATTTAGACTAGGATCTGCCCAAGTGCTGTTTTTCGAAAGTGTATACTTAAGACACTCAAACCTTGCTTATTCTCTAGACTTGTATATCAGTTTGAATGTAGGTCATTGTGATGTTAACTTGACCTACTTTTAAAATTGAGTGATTTTGTATTGAATTCCACAGTTTGCTTTGAACTACAGCCAAGAAATGTATTTTTCTTCATTTGAGTTGACAGAGTTTTTATCTGACAGAGTTATTCACACTAAATATGTATTCACTTAGTGTTGTTTTTCCTGTCCAAAACACTTTTAACACACAAACTTTGATAAAATGTCCTTTCTTTTTTTTTGGACATCTGGCTAAGTGGTCTGAACCTCTCACTTTTTAGCTGTGAATCCCACTTCTTGGGACAGATCCTAGTGTGAGAAATTCTTGCAGTTCGCTTGCTGAAGGTTGATGGTTTTCTTTGAGTACACCAGTTTCGTCTGAATTGACCACCTAAATTTGAGGGAAAAAATTGACTGGGGCATAAGACTCCAATACTCCACTCCTTCCTGTTTGATCCAATTCTATTTTAGATGCTATTGATGTTTCAAAGAAAGAGCGGTATATTAAATTTGAGTTTCCATCTTTACTTCCTGTAAAGCTTTATTTCACAAAACTTGGTGCGACGTATCAACATAGATGCGCATATCATTAACCCAAGTTGGTGTGTTTATTTTCTTCAGAGTTATGGCCCTTTGAACATAAGTGCAATTCACAAAAAAAGAACCTGCTGGCAAGGGGATCCTAATTCACTGAATTGCTTGTTTTAATAAAATTAGAACCGGTAGCTACTCTCTTGCTTCCTGGTACATGATTGATAGAGTTCATTGAAATTCTTACATATATATAATTAATAAATTCCGTCTTTATGATTAGCTAAAATGGTAACATGTGACCATTGGGATCTCAGATGATATACTATGGATTTCTGAAAAATCTGGTGAATATCAAATTCTGTGTACGTCATCGATTTTTGTTGACATTCTCGCGTGAAATGGTTTTGCAGGGTTTCATTTAGGACCGAAATTCTGCCCCATTCCCAATGGAAAAACAGTTGATTTTTTCCCAAAATCGGCTAAGAAAATTCCCAATAAGAAATTGTGTTGTTTTTAATCGAAAGTAAGTAAATTTTGTGAATGCTGTCACCTCGGTCAATATTTATTTTGTGAATATCGCACCATATATAACCACTGAAAAGTCCATAATTGTATAATATTATATTTATAATTGTCATGTTTTCATAAATTTCACACAAGTAACAAAAATAAAAACTTACAAATATCTAAAGGAAAACAAATAGCAGTGAAGCTAAGAAAAGTTAAAAAAAAAGATTAAAGAAAGCTAAAAAAGAGCTAAATACAAAAGATAAACTAAAAATTAAAATGAAACAGATTGTGTTTATCCCCTCTCTTGAATGAGGAAGTTTGCCTGTGGAAGGTCACTGGTTTTCTCCAGGCACTCTGGTTTCCTCCACATCCTTGAGCTGACTGCCTCAATATAGTAAGTGAAAGAATGTTGACAAAGTCATAAAATTTCAGTAATCCACATTTAGGAAAATATGCCCTTTTGATACTCAATGGATTGAAATTCAAATTTCATGAATACTAAATGATTTAAAAAATATATATATTCCATTTGCATATTTAAATGACAATCAGTGGTGTTGAAGTTATGATTTAAAACAGATGTTTTTGAATGTAGATATTTGTTTAAAGAACGTACATGTCTATAAAATTAATTAGAATGTTTGTGTTATTAGTCATACCATTAATAAATTAGTGTTATTGTCGTGTCATGATTATATATATATATATATATATTATATATATATATATATATATTATATATATTCAACAAACAGTTTTACTTATAATATACATGTAGTAGAGAAATGCATTTTATATATGTGTATGTTGTCGATGAGTTAAACTACTTCCTGTTCAGTGAGAAAATTTCTGAGTACTTGTTCCTGTTTGAAAGAATTAATCTGTTGTTGTCAATGTTAGGGTTTTACATACACACACCCAGTTTGATTTATAGATGCAAAATATTTCCAGTAATATGCTATATCTGAATTTATCATTAAATATATGCATACAATAAAACCTTGTTATAATGTCCCTAAATCAGTGTTTAATCTAGAAGGGCCCTTGCCCCTAAAATAATAATTTTGTCCCACCAAAATACTGTGTCGGCCAACCTTGCCCACCTTTTCAGTTTTAGTTGTGTTTCTTTCAAACCCATTTCAAATTGGGCCCAAATTTTAAATGTCTCATTGAATTTTCTAAATTGAACACTGTCCTTAATAACTTTGCCACCAGACCTCGCTCATTACAACACCAAATCTATTTCTTAGGGTTATAAATCAATGGAGGCTTATAAGGAAAAATATAGAGAAAATCACTCACTTAAAGTCTTATTCAATTTATCATCAAACCCCTTTAAAACATGGACGTTTGCCTGAACAAATGGTGGCGATGAATTGAGTTTTACTGTATATGAAAACACTTTGTATATGTCATGTAGGTGTTGTAAACAAAACAATAATAAATATTAATTAAAAAAATAAATAAATAATGAATAATAACACCCCCCCCCCCCCCCCCCCCCCCCCCCCCCCCAAAGAAAAAGTTAAATTAAAAATAATACTAACATGCTTATGATTACCCATGGATAACTACAAAATATTAGAATAAAATTTGAGCATTGTGATGTTTCAATTTTTCTAAAATTTTGCACAGTTGTTAATTTTGATAAGAACCTATGTACCTGTGATTATTAGTTTGATTAAATTTATTTTGCAAAATAATCCCGACTTGAAGCTCTCTGATCATGATATGAGATTCTCATGATCCAATGACAAAACCTATGTAGGGAGAGTATAAGTCTCCTCCACTAACATGTCTTGTTAGAACCTAGATGGTGGCTGCAATGACCTAATGGATAAGACATCAGTCTACAAATCCAGGGTCTCTGACTGCTGTGAGTTCCAGTCCAGCTCAGACCAAATGTGAGAAAGGGAATTTTCCTTACTGTTGGTCTTTACTGGTTTGTCCAGTGTTAGTTTAATGTGACTGGGGGTCTGCGGCGTACTTACTCAGTGAGGTAGCACCTTTAAAGTCGCCCTGAGTGCGCGGTGGTACAAGGCAGACCATAATACACTCACACTTCACATGCATACACAAACTTGTTCATAGATTAATCCATAGAGATTAATAAGGTAGTTCTCTTCGCCAATAACTGAAAAATTGCTGATGCGACGTCAAGCAACATTCAACAACAACAACAGAACCTAGATGATAACTCAAAGTTTTATGTTTATTTTTTGACAGGATGTGGGTGGACAAGATAAGATTCGACCGTTGTGGAGACATTATTACACAGGAACACAGGGCCTTATATTCGTAGTAGATTGTGCCGATAGAGATAGAATAGATGAAGCCAGACAAGAGCTACACAGAATTATAAATGATAGAGAAATGAAAGATTCAATTATACTCATATTTGCAAATAAGCAAGATTTGTCGGATGGTAAGAAAGTCTTCAGTTATTACCAAGGTTAACATAGAAATGAAATGGCTTTGAATGTGGTTTGCTGTTGTACCACTTGATAGCCCTTAACGTTTGTGTGGAACTCTTATTTCGATTGAATATTGAATTGCTTCAGTTCACATTTTCCCTGTAAAAATAACGTTATTTTGAGAACTTGTGATATTAACACTTTCCAAAATGCCCCACACAAATGTTAAGGGGTATTGATCACATGGTACAACGGCGATTTCATTTCTAAATGTTGAATGCCTACCAAAAGAAAATAAACAACTTCAGAGATGCCATTCATTACGGATTCTTTGTAATTATAAGGATTTTACTGCTAAATTACAGCTTTACAGCAATGGTATCAGCAATTAAGGAAAAAACAAAATTCCGGTTAGGTTCATTTTTGTTAGCACCACGGTTGTTGGAACAAAGTTTTTACTTCCTTTTATTGAGCAATATAAAACTAACAGTTAACTGGCATCTGAAACCAGTTGTAAATGACGTAATTTACATATCTGAGTAGCAATTCTCGTCTTGTTCATTGTCATATAGCCAAATTGAAATTATTTCTGAATAGTTATCACCTTGACAACGATAGCTTCAAGATGGCTTCAATGTCAGCGATCCTGGTACACTGCTGAAAAAAGACAAATGGCCCAAATATGTCATTATTACTGACAAGTTACCCGAATTACTTAAAAAAATGTTGGTAAAGACGAGACGACACCAAGAAGGTTGGCATCTCTGCAATTGGTTTCAAGTCTTGACCTAACTGGAGATTCAACTTTGAACCCCTTGCTTTAAATACCAATAAAATGTGAAATGCTTTTCATTGACTAAAGTTTTGAATATTAGAGGTATAATATTCTGTGCATTTTTTAATAATTATTTTTCCTCTTTCAGCAATGAAACCTCATGAAATACAAGAAAAACTAGGTTTAACTAGAGTTAGAGACAGAAACTGGTATGTTCAGCCGTCGTGTGCCACAACAGGTGATGGACTATGTGAAGGACTTACTTGGTTAACATCAAATCACAAGTCTTGACCTAAACGCTCTTAGTTTTTATTTTAAATAGACTTAATATTCTGTATATAATAATATATACTATGTATAAAGGCACAGTCTGGAAAGAACAGTCACCCATCGTCCAATGATAAATACAAAGACATTGGAAGAAATATTGTGGTGGGAAAAAAATGTCTTAATCCAAGACTGTGATGCAGTTGAATTTTTATGTACTGAATATATGAACAAACATGTATATTCACATTATCAGTTCTGCTCAGCTATAAATGCCTGCTATATGATTAATTGAATATATGGGGAAATAGAATACTGCCATTAGCAGCAGAATGTACCGTTTATACAGATATGTAATGACAACTGTATCAGTTTCATAATTGCTATCAGGAGTTGTATGTTATAAATGGTTTTATGGGTGACCAAAAAAAACCAAACTGCTTGGTTATACTTGCTCTTGTTTTTATATTGAGGGGTGTGTGAGGTGGTGAATGAATGAACTTGTTGTACATGAAGATGCAGGCTGTTTGTTATTTTTTTTTTTATTGTTAAGGAATTTTTGTCATGTTCACCAAGCAAAGAAAAGTTAAAATTTTTAGAAAAAAAAAATCATTCGTAAAAATAGAAATCATATTTTGTGGTCATGGTCGTTGTCACATTTTTGTTGCTTTTCCCGATTGATTTGATATTTATGCTTTATTTGCTATGCTTTGTTTTTTTTTTTTTATTAAAATGCCCAAGTTGAGTTTTCTTAAACCATTTTATATGTATAAATCAAGTGTCATAGTTTATGTGTTAAAACATACTGCAATTAATTATTTTATGAAGGAAGGTTCTGCCATATCATTTCTTAATGTTTTTGTTAAAGTTATCTTGTGTAAAATCATATTTTCATTACTGAAGAAATTTTTATAAAAATTGAAAAATTAAAACTTTAAAAAAATATGTACCTGTGGAAAATGGAAGTAATTTTCAGGGCTTGTGTTTAATTACAGATTGTATCCAATGAACTTAAATTGAGTGTCTCAAGAAAATTTAACCAATTGTAACAATTCTTTTTATAATTTTCTTTTGCACTTGAATTCTGAAATAAAATGGAGTTGAATTTGGAAGAAAGATGCATTGTCATACTTTAAAAAAAAATTATTTAAATAAAAAATAGGTATTTTGATAATTTTTCAACCATGATGGAAAATGTTTTAAATTACACCAATAGTTCTGTACACCAATTTAACATGTAGAAAATGAGTACATTAAAACCATCATATTCATATTGTGCCACCATTGCTGTTGTTTGAATTTTGGTGTCATAATGTATTGAGAAAGACCCATAAAAAAAACCGGACATAGTGGGTATTTAGGACTTCGAAAATTGGTAAAAAGTGATGTGGCAAAGTATTTGAGTGGTATTTCTGGCAAAAAGTGATGTGGCATTAAAACATGGTTTTACTTTACTAATTTCAGAGTGTTTTAACATGTTGATGAATCATGTCATAATAAATATATAGGATTTTTGTCATAGAATGTGTCGAGACCCATTTCTATACCATAGACTACATTAAGACCATGTCTATGTATATGAATTTGGTCAGAGAATATGTCGAGACCATGTCCATTTTGTTTATAGGAATTTGTCAAAACCAAATCTTTTTGACGTTGAGACCACATTGATATAATTTTGATAATAAAATGTGATCATACCATGTCCATATGACTTTGTGCATAAAATAGGTAAAAACCACACCTACGTGTGTCAAAACCATGTTTTGTATGATTTTGGAATGCATCGAGCTACATCCCTTGGTCATGAATATGTTGAGTTCAGATCCATATGATTTTGGTCATAGTATGTGTCGAAACCACATCCATGATCATAGAATGTGTCGAGAGACTACACCCATAAAATTCTGGTTGTAGAATGTGTTGAGACAGTATCTATATGATTTTGGTTGTGGAATGTGTTGAGACCACATCCATATGATTTTGGTCATAGTATGTGTCGAGACCACATCCATATGATTTTGGTCATAGTATGTGTCGAGACCACATCCATATGATTTTGGTCATAGTATATGTTGAAACCACATCCATGATCATAGAATGTGTCGAGAGACTACACCCATATAATTTTGGTCATAGAATATTTCGAGACAGTATCTGTATGATTTCAGTCGTAGAATATGTCTTGGACTTTATCTGTATATGTTTTATTTCTTGGTGCTCTTTATATTACCCGTTTTCTATGATTAACAATATGTTTATGTTTTACTATGTCTGTTAATCAGTAAGTGTTACTAATTCAGATTTATTATTGCTGGTTTATTCTAAGCACAACATAGATATTGTATGAAACTTGAGACTGGATACAATATTTATGTATCAAGCTTAGCATTAAACAGCTATAACAATATGGTTGGTTTATCCTAAGCACAACATAGATATTGTATCAGTTGACTAATAATACTTGAGACTGGATACAATATTTATGTATCATGCTTAGCATCAAACAGCTATAACAATATTGCTGGTTTATTCTAAGCACAACATAGATATTGTATCAGTTGACTAATAATACTTGAGACTGGATACAATATTTATGTATCATGCTTAGCATCAAACAGCTATAACAATATTGCTGGTTTATTCTAAGCACAACATAGATATTGTATCAGTTGACTAATAATACTTGAGACTGGATACAATATTTATGTATCATGTTTAGCATCAAACAGCCATAATAAAGACCTATTTTGTTTTCGTTAATGTCTTTCACCCTATTGTTGTAGTGAATTAATTATTAGATTTTGTTGGGTTTTTTTTCTCCCTTGAAAATTGGGACTTGTATAATAGTATATATTAATGTATATGGTATTTATTGTAAATTTGTTATGGCTTACCGTAATCTGACCTATGAATCATTCTGAACCATTCTGATAATACTGATATTATTTACAATGGCGTTTGTCGGGATACCACATGAGCTTTATTCACAATTTGGAATAGCTGGCATTTACATTGAATTCCCATAATAACGTCATTTTTACAGACTTTTTAATGACTTATTGATATCAACACTTTTGACAGCAAACCGTAAAAGATAAATGCTAGTCATATACACATAGATAGGATGTTTGTTAATATAAAAATCTGCAAATATGGTAACTGTTAAGTTGCAATTGTTGCTAAAATCATCATTTTATTTACTCTAGTGCACTAAGTTGAATTTCAAGATTCTCTTGATACATTTAGGTAACTTACGAAACATATTAATTACCCATCTTAAACAGTGCTTGTTTTGATCAGAAATCCATGTGACACAATCATGTTTTAGGGTTACCGCTGGCTTGTAAAAAGTTGGGAGCCAAAAAATTGGCCATTTTCAAAATTTAGGACCTGATTAATAGGTTAATGAGCCAGTAAAACTAAGAAAAGTGACAAGAATGTCTAAAGTGTAGTTCTTCTTATCTTCTGTATACATTTTCTTGATTATTGACAATTTGTAAAACTTGCTTTACTCTATTATCATACTTGTGTAAAAATGAAAGAAAAAAGTCCCATTGGTTTTTGTCTTCCTAAAAATAAAATTGATTTAAAATCTGAAACAAAATATTAGCCAAATGCAGATATTATAAAAATTAGCAATTGGCCAAATGTGAATGGCAGAGGTAACCCTATGTTTTCAGCTTCTACAATATAAAATTACATTTTTGGAGGAATTTTTTTTAGTAAATGTTCACATACAGTACCTGCATATGAAAAAAAAATGTCGGAAGATTGACAGATTTATTTTTTGGCTTCACTGATACAATGTAGACTTTTATTACTTACAAGTGCTTAGATAAACCATTGTAAGATTTAATGTTTCTTATGTTATATCATGATTCTGATTTCCTTTATACATTTGACGGTGAATTTCTGCTTTAAAAAAATAAAATCGGTCAACTTCTAAATCATTCTTGGAGCCTTGTTACAAACTGTAACTTATGAGCAAGACTTTCCTAAAACATGCTAAATACATTGTCTATTCTTCAAATAATTTTTTTGCCCAAATATTTTATTTAATATGTAATACACTGCCATTCATAAATAAGTATACAAATTTAGATTTTCCATAGGTTTATATCGTGATAATTACCATGTCAAATTTCATTCCTAGAATTGTTATATTGAAATTTTGGCAGTATTTGAGAGTGATATTCTAACTTTATAATCTAAATGCATGCAACAAAGTTGTTTTTGTTTAAAATTTTTTTTGGTTTAAATTTTGAGGACAAATATAAAAATATGTGAAAATTTATATTTTTGAAGATAAAAACACTAGTTTAGTTGAAAACATTCGCCTTAAGCAAAAATATGTATAAAAATTTAATTAAGTGAAGATTTTCAGTCTGTGATGGTGTGACCAGTTTTAAACATGTAAAATTATTTATGGATGGCAGTGCATTAGGTGATTGATCATGCATGTTGATATTATGTTTATTCTGAAACCAGGGGTACGGTGTAAAGGGTACATCAATGGACATAAACATTTGATTGACAGATGCTGTGATTACTCTAGTGACTTTGTAACGAAGCATGGCATTCAAAAATCCAAATACAGTCAAAACTGTCTATAAAAGCCACCCAAGGGAACCAGTATAAGTGGCCTTTATATACAGGTTCAAATAATATGAATTCAAAGAACAATTGGGATACAATTCTACCCTCCTTTATAAGCAGGTAGCCCTTATATAGAGGTGGCCTTTAAGGCAGGTTTGACTATACAAAAATATAATCTGGCGATTAATATGAGAATGTTAACCATTTAACCTAACTACAAAAATCAATATATTAGAGCATGTATGAGTTTGATGTATTTTAATAGTAGATGGTTATTTTATTCGGAATTAAAACTGGTGCTTTTTTTGTTTTAAAATTTTTTTTTGTGTAAAAATAAATTATAGTTTTTAGACAACCTAGTCCCCACCTTAAAATGTGCTCATGTGTAAATAGAAAATTTAGATTTTTTAAAACATTCATTCTTAGTACTGAACTTAAAAAACTTAGAGTGAAGGTTGTACATATTCAACATTGCTATGCTCATTTTTCCGGCTTCAATGGGTTTGGGTTTTTTATCTGGTGCATCATTTATAACACTTGAAATTATAAAAACTAATCTTTTTGCACTACTGTTATAGCCATAACATTGTATATGTTTCTACATCATTTCACTTTGTTATAGTGAGAAAATGTCTGCACACAAATGCAAATATGTGTGCAGTTAATTAGAAGGATCATTGCTCATTGTATACAGATTAACATGTAAATTGATAATAAAAAAACTAATATTCTGATTGGACCATTTAAATGTTATTTATTTGTTAATAAGCCAATTATTTCATTTGTTTTTATACAAGATGTGAAAAATACAAAACTTGTGTTTTAATGCATGTTGCCTCTCTATAAAAGTTTTCAAGTAAACTGCATACATGTATTCATTCTGTCATTCACACCACTTACATGTATTTGATCTTTCTGTCAATCACACAGCATACCTGTATTTCTTTCTGTCAATCACACAGCATACCTGTATTTCTTTCTGTCAATCACTCTGTATGCCTGTATTCTTTCTGTCATTCACACCACTTACATGTATTTTTTCATTCTGTCATTCCCACCACATGCCTTTATTTGTTCTTTCTATCATTCATATCAGTTACTGTTGTTTCTTTGTCTGTCTGTCTATAAAATTAGTTTTGCGTATTTGTGAGGTGCCTTGACATTTTGTCAAAAATATGATATGCAGATGTTGTATCTGAGTAATCTTGGATTTTGTGTTAATTTTATGATGGCTAGTCATACTCTGATCTTGTGCACTTGGCATTTGATCTTAAATTTCAATTTTCTTTTCTCTGTGTGATTGTGAGACGAGCATTCATCATCCATGCTTATTTTGTATTTTATAATATTAAGGTAATGGATTAAAATTGCTTGTATTTTAAAGAACAGGGATGGATAACATGAAGCTATCTTAACACGTCAGCTAAGCGCTCGCCTGAGAATGTTTACAAATTCTTAATGACTGTAGAATATATAGGCATTTTGAATTCATTATCTTTAAGAGAGATTAGAGTTAACCAGCCCTGATTTTCATATTTCTCTCACTTTAGGGCAGGAAAGGTTTAATACAAGTCTGCCGATAAAGACTAGGGGGTACCTTTTGGCCATATTAACTAGCAGATATAACATACAATGGGTAGTAACTTGTATGGAAGCAGTAACGAGTATTAGGAATCTTTTCTATTCTTGGTTTACCAAAATCGGAATTGGCTTCTTACTTCAGAAAATTCTTTCAAAAAGTAATTGTAGCAAATTTGTGAAAAGATACAAAAGATACTTTAAAGACAATTTTTTCACAAATTTGACTACTACAAAAATTTCTCTGACTTTAGGGCAATAAATTTTAATAGTAATACCAGTCAGTAAATGCTAAAATTGCCATTAACTACTTATTTCTAAGAAATTCTTTCAAAAAGTACCTGTAACCTATTTTAGCAAATTTGTGAACAAATTCTTTAAAACAACGACTTTATTTTTTACAAAATTTCGAAAATTTGGATACTTCTAATTTTAAAATTGAGGAAACCTAGGTCAGTACAATACATTTACTCAGCCAGAGATAATTAAGATATATTTAACCATAACTTGTTTCAATAGTAGCATGTACATGATATCCTTCATCTATTCTTTATTTTGATTTTTGTTTCTTTTCTGTTTGTTTTATCTTACACATTCCACTATAAAACATTAAGATTTAGTGTTTTAAAATAATAAGGCAGACTCTACATAACCTCTATATCTATAGTTAATTATATCTATCTTGTTTATTAACTGTAAATAATAAAATTTTATTATAGCTACTAGTACATGTATCTGATCAAGGGCCTGTTTGCTGATCCCACGGCTTGAAAAATCAAATGGTTGCAGGTCCCAGGGCTTAAAATCTGCTGGATGTAGGTCTTAGTGCTTTGAAAATCCATTGGTTGCAGGTTACAGGGCTCGGAAAAGCCACTGGTTTGCAGGCCCCGGGACATGAAAAATCCACTTTATTGCAGGTCCCAGGGCTTAAAAAATCCATTGGATGCAGGCCCCAGGACTTGAAAAATCCATTGGTTGCAGGTCCCAGGGCTTGGAAAATCCACAGGTTGCATTTCCCAGGGCTTAGAAAAAACCATTGATTGCAGATCCCAGAACTTGCTTTTGGCTTCAACCAGTACTTTTTCTGACAGAAGTCAAACTGACCAGTTGAATTAAGATTAATACTGCAAATATTTTGAGAATTGAGCTCTCAACTTAAGCTGAGCAGTACCCTGTTATGCTGGTGCAGAATTTTATATCAAAATTTTCTGAAATAAATTTTGTAATTGGAATCTCAACTTTTGTGATTTCATATCCAATGGAAATAATAATAATAAGTGGGTAAATATTTTAGACTATTACGTAATAATCGGCAAGCCTCACTTGTATCCACTGATCTTGGACCAGTTATTTTTCTGTCCATAAACAAGTATCAGTACATGATAAAAGTTTGTGGCTTCATAATATTGTGTAACAAACAGAAAGTTACCGGCAATACATAAGCTGTCAATATTCTTGGAAATACAGAATGGATTTTTCAAGCTCTGTTAAAATTAACATGTAATTTGAATTCACAGATATACCTATAATGCTTATAACACTGGATTGTACCTGCTTTTTTTTTGCTAAATTCCTTTGTTTCTGTTGCCATTTCGTTGACATAATCCTTTTGTTTTTTATTGCCATTAGAGTTGGCCATACTGGTATATCTTATTATTATACTAATGTCACCCTCCCATTCATACATGTTTATGTTTTTGCAACTTAAGAGTCTAGTAAAGTGTTCATTAGAATACAAATATGATAAATTCTCATATATTTATACAGTTATATTTTAAATTGGAAATAATAAGCTACAAAGTTTCAAGCTGTTAGTTAGCTTGTTGGATTATTTCAGTTTCAAAGAATGGACTTGCATATTGGTGGCCAATTGGTCTAAAGCACTGGCTTATGGATCACAATGCCTCTCATCTCCTAGGTTTGAATCCCAATCTTTTCAGATGTTATTGGAGAAAGCTTGTCATTTAATTGTTCACTGTTCTTTTGGCACTCTGGTTTCCTTCACCATCCCAGAACTGTCTGTCTCAATATTATAAAAGATTTTTGACTGGGGCACGAAGCACCAGTACTTTACTCCACTCTGCTTATCATTAACTTAAAAACAACTTTTATAGTTCTTCAGTGATATCTTAGCAGAGTGTTTATAAACATGGAAGTCTATAAAATATAAATAAGGATCATATATAAAGGTGGTTGACGGTTGATGAAAGCGTGAATATACTATACGATAACACAGATTGATACCTATTTGTTTAGAATAGACTTTCCTGTGTTTATAAACATGGAAGAGTCTATATACCCAGTAATGTAAACAGGGATCATATATAAGGGTGATTGACGAAAAAACGTATGAAGGTGTGAATATACTGTACGATAACATGGTTTAATACCTATTTGTTTAGAATAGACTTTCCCGTGTTTATAAACACTGCCACAATATCACTGACGGACTATAACTTATAAGTGTTTACAATTTTACATGTTAACATTATTCATTGTACTTTATTTAAAATTGGGTTGCATGCTTATAAGGAAATATGTATTTGATGTATAAAGCTTATTTATTGTTTAACATAATATTCCTCATTAAAATCACATATATAAAAAACCAGATTTGTAGTAAAACATTTTCAGATGAAAATGAATTAAAAATAATTAGAATTCTATGTAAAAACCTTGCATGTGTCTGTATGGTTGGTAATTGAAGTTCAATGTACATTGAAAATTTTGAATGAATGTTTAAATGTATATATGTATGATGTAATAATGTATAAATGTAAATAGGAATTCAGGAGTTTCATTACAAGGATATAACCACTGGTATGTTAATTTTTTTTTTTTTTAAAAAAGAAGAAATTTTTGTTCCTCTGTCCTCTTGGAACATGATTAAATTTTTATCTTGCATTTTCGTTATGTTATCATTATAGTGAAGTTCTTGAAGGTAACAATTTCAGTTCTGAAATTCTTGGAAAATAGTTAAAAAAAATCTTTTCCTCCTGGAAAAGATTAAATTTCTATCTTGCATTTTCTTTATGTTATTATTATAGTGAAGTTCTTGAAAGTAACAATTTCAGTTCTAGTTCAAAATTTTTTTCTTGGAAAATAATTTGAAAAAAGCTTTTTCTCCTCCTGGAAAATGATAACCGGTAACTTTCTATCTTTCATTTTGGTTATGTTATCATTACAGTGACGTTCTTGATCATTACAGTGAAATTCTTGAATGTAACATTTTCAGTTCAAATATTTTTTCAAGGTTCATGTTTACTAACTGGGGACCTCAGTTTTACAAATACTTGTAACATACAAGTTTCCTTCATCTTAATTTTAGTGTATTTTGGTCATTTTCTTGGCAATTTAAGTTAAAATTTTGAAAAAAATTGAATACAGATGTCTTAAGTTTAAAATGTTCTTCAGAATTACAATTTAAATAGTTTTAAGGCTTACCGTATAAAAATTATTTCAATTTAGATTTTGCAAGATTTAAGTTAAAGAAAATCTTAATTAAAGAATGAATGTGAAACTAAGGCCAGTTATCATTAGCTTTTAGGCTTAGTACAGATCTAATACCACCATGATTGAATGGAAGTACTCAACGAATTAATTTCTAACTTGAATTTACACTTATCAAGCAGGGGTTCAAAATTCCCTGGGTCCGAGGTCCGGGACCTATTGATTTTACCTTGGGACCATTAATATTCAAATTGTAAAAGTCAGCTGAACCTGCCATTTTTACCAGAATAATTCTACTTTTTCAATATAATCACATAATTGCACAAGGATCTTTCAATGTTGATATTGGACTTTCAAAACTTTATGTGGGACTTGCCAAAAATAAAGGCAAAAGGTCCCTGGACCTTCCATTACAAAACATAATTTTGAACCCCTGTCAAGTTTATAATTTCAAAACAAAAGAATAAAGCTTCTTACAGGCATAGATTTTTGTGTTTAAGGCTCTAGATTTACAATCATTCCTTAACTTAAATCTGGCAATACTTTGTTGTAAATACAAAATTTCACTGAAAAAGGTGTATTAACCTTAATGTGATCTTCAAAATAACATCTTAAATTCATTAATATCTTGAAAATTAAAAGAATAATTCAGATTTCAAATAATCCTAATTCAAGTTAAGGGAAATCTAAGCTGAGAAATGATTTATCTTTTTCTATCTATTCTGTGTATCTGTATTACTTGTCCAGGAACTGCAACTCTGTATGAGTTACTTCCCCTTCACTTGTAACATCTGTCTTGTTAACTTTATTTTAAAGCTAAGTCATGTTGATAATGGCATCATTTCATTTGAATGATTTTGTTTGATTACCTGATGTCTTACCAATGATCATTCTTCCATTATCTTCATCGTTGAAAAACCCACGGCTGATATTCACTCCGTAAACTGCACTTATCAGTTGTAGCTTACCAATTGAATACTGGCAGTGGGTTTCGGATGATGCATTATCTTATGAACTATGAACATATCTAGATTTATGGCACATATTTTAATTACTTAACCAGAATATAGAAGTCTCTGTGATTGTAAAGAGATATTTTTAGAAGGTATCACATTTAAGTTGGTGGAAAATTGTCGCACCAAGCCATATGAAAAATCATTGTAGTTAGTAATATCTTTACTCAAGTTTTTTTTTTCTTACTACTTTGTTAAAATTCATGCATCAAGCTGCTATAAAGAATAAACAATCCACTGTTGCACATAGAAAAAAGAATGAGCAAATTTTTTTAGGCTAGAAAATTTTGGTTGAGGTTATGTGCTTGCAAAAGACTAGAAACAAGGATCAAATTAGTCTGGATTCTTCACATATCTCCACTGCAAATATGGAAGCCAGTATAATGCTTGATTTTAAAGCTTACATTTATAGTTATAACTACTTGATGAGAGTTATAAGAGGGAAATGCAAATTTTAGAATTATCCATTTGGAGTTTAAGGCTGGTTTATGTAGTCTCCAGATATTTGAGACAAAAAAATTATTACCTAGTGTATAAGTGTATATTTTCAAAATCTTAAAACGTTAAATGGTCTTGATATGGATATACATTTTTGTGTTGACTAGATAAATTTTAATTTTTTTTAAAAAGAATAAACACAAACATGAAAACAAGACTTGTTTGAATAACAAATGATGATGGAAGTATAATGAAGAATGGGGTTCACCACTGTACCATGTGATCACTACCTTTTAATATTTGTGTGGAATGTTTTGGAAATGTTAATGTTGCAAATTCCTGGAATAACATCATTTTTATGGGAAAACTTCATCTTCCATATCCATTGGAAATACATTTTCTGCACAAGTGTTAGAGCGTATCGTGTGGTACAGAGGGGAACCCCATTGAATGGATGTAATTTTGTTTTTTTACATTGGAAGATTGCACTTATCTCGATATTAAGTTTCTTTATTCTCAATTTATTGGAATAGTAATAGGTAAATTGTATTTTAGTTGTTTCAGAACAACAGGCTAAATTTTCTAAGAAGTGGAAATTTTTTGATCTCTTTTGCAACAGTTTGTTGAATATTTGGTACCTGTAATAAATGGAGATTGTGAACCCACAAGTCTTGTATGAAAATTGTGGTTTTGTTGATTGTCCTAAAATTGCCATTTTTGATTGTCTGAAATTACTGGTAATAGAAATTTGAATTAAAATGCAGAAATTGACAACAGTGATTATGACACCATTAGCAGCATAATTGGAAACATCCGAGACTAAATTGGATTCAATTTTCAGAATTGACAATGTTATCAAGTCTTTATCAGTTTATAAAATGTTAATGAATGGACCAGTTTAATTTTGCATGAAAAAATGAGACAGAAAATTAGGGTTGTTATTTTATTGACGAGTTAAAAGTCTTAATAACGGAAAATAAAAATTCATTTGATTGCATTCTTTTTGTAAGAAAATTGTTTTTTTAATGCATTTAAGTAAATAATTTGTATAACTTAATAAAATACCTGTTGCAACTTGTCCATATTAAGATAGTTGCATCAGAAGATTTGTATTTGTCCCTACAGATGTACATGTATTTAAAACTTCCCTAGACCACTGTTATCACAGACACCCAAACAAGGATACTATGCTTCATTTGTTTAGATTTTTATACAAAGGATTAAACAAATTCATTATATAAATATTTTAAGTCTTTGTTTTGTCTTTAACTTTGTATTTATTGACTGATTTTAAATCTGAACCCTGTTTTGGTCATCAAAAAGTGATGCTTGAAATGCATTATCACAAATAAAATTGGATATATTGTGTGTCATCAGGGCCTTGGTGACTTAAATGCTGAAAACTTGGGTTGGACTTGTGCAATAAGGGGATGTGAAAAATGAAGAGATCCACAGCATTACATTAGAGGGCGACAAATGCCACCAGATAGCCCGCCTGTATGCACACATTTTAAATTGAATGGGGTTTAACATCCAAGTCAAGAATATGTCACTTATATTGAGATGTCACCAGCTAAAGACGAAGTGGCAGAAATTTCTATCAGTTCCATGCACTCATGGCAATGTGCTGGGAGTGTTCTTTGATGTGCTATGTCTGCCATGCATGATGGGCATTGGTTTTAAATGCCACCAGATAGCTTGCCTGTATGCATGTTTAAGATTGATTGAATGGGTTTCCCAGTCAAGAATATTTCACTTATATAGAGACATCATCAGATATAGGTGAAGTAGCAGAAATTTACTTTGTATGCAGTCAGGGCAATGTGTAGGGAGGGTTCTGTAATGAGTAATGCCTGCTGCGACACATCTGTGTTAATGGTTTCTTCCTGTGACTTTCATTCCCAAACGCTGAGTGCTCGGTGAAAGAACAATCACTTATCTATTTTCAAGTTTTGGTCAGACCCTGGCTGGGGTTTGAATGCACATACAAAGTTAGCACTCGACCAACTGACCTACCATAGTGGTCATGTTTTAAAGGTTGTCAGACAAATTTAACATTGGATGTTGTAGCTGGTGCAGATGCCAGGGATGACAATACCTTTTCTGCACTTAGTGCACACAAGCTCATATTATCATTTATGATGCATAAATTCAACTCCAATCTGCTAAAGCTATGCTGCTTATAAAACAAGAGGCCAGTGGGCCTTATTTCTCCCCTAAGCATATGTCCTATATCTTGTGGTCAATTACAGAGGCTGTGGTGGCCTAATGGATAAAATGTTAGTCTTTTAAACTGCTGTGAGTTTGAGTCCTACTGGGACCATATATGGGAAAGTGAATTTTCCTTGCATTTGGCCTTTACTGGTTCACCTGGTATCAATATAATGGACTAGGGGAGTGGTACACTTGTCTGCAGTGTACTGACTGTGAGCTAGCATGTTGAAGTCGCACTAGTAAAAGGTAGACCATACAACACACTCGCACTTCACATGCATACATGAAATTGTTCATAGAAATTAATTAAATGGTTCTCGTCGCGAATAGCTGAAAAATTGCTGATGCGACGTTAAGGAACAATTAACCAACCAACAAATCATGGTCAATTACATTAATTAAAGAGAACATCCAAATTTTCAGCAGATAAAAAGAAAAACAAAAACTCAGATAAATTCAAGAAATTTTTGAACATTTATTAAGAATTCTATACAATACTGACTACAAAGTGAGATGCAATATAATTGTTATATATGGTTTTAATAGGTTTAAAAATATAGAACACAGACATAGTTATTAAAACATACATTTATAATCAATAAATAAATGGACACAGCTAGAAATAACTGTTGTAGAATTCTTTTGTATAAGTTAGCAACGCATACACTGCCATTCATAAATAACTATACAGATTCATACTTGTCATAGGTTTATATTACAATCAGCATGTCAAAATTTCTTAAAAATTGAAATATTGAAGTTTTTGTTGCATTTGAAAGGGAAACTTTAATTTAATTATCTTAATGTATGCATCAAAGTAACTTTTGTTGAAAAACGGTTTTCTTGGAATTATTTTAAATTTTGTGGAAAAATGTGGAAAAAATATAATTTCTAAGATAAAAACACTATTTTATCAGAAAAACATTCAAAGTTTGTGGAATTCAAATAGAATTATGTTTTCAACAGTTTAATTTTGTGAAGATTTTCCATCTGTAATGATATGACCAGTTTTAAACATTTATAATAATTGATGGATGGCAGTGTACAATTTCAAAGTTTAAACACTGAGTTTTAGTTACAAATTAATAATTGCAAAGACTATATGATCTTTGAACTCCAATTTTACATGTATGTTTCATTAAACCATACACCTGAATGTTATTTCATGGGACTCATATAAATTAAAATGTTGTTAGAATGTGTATAAAATGTACACATGCATATATGTTTCACAAATTTTAAAATAAACCATTTCTTAAATCCAGCCAAATTTCACTGCATTTTCTGAATTAAAGGTGGCAAACCATGTTGTGCTCTCAGAGTGATAAAAAAAATTCTCAAAATATTTTTGATTTTTTGGGACCCCCCCCCCCCCAATCAGGGATACAATAAGTAATTTATTATCCAAGAAAACACATACTGCTGGTATATATACAGTCAAACCTGTGTTAAAAGCCACTTATATATAAGAGCTACTTATCCATAAAGACCACTTTAAATGATTCCATTAGGTGGGTCTTTATAGATAGGTGTGACTGTACTTGAAAATATAAATATGTAAAGCAAATATTAATTCAAAACATTGATTGAAATCAAAAATATAATACAACACTTAATATTTTTATACATTGTAAGGTCTTTTCCTAAATTTTCTCTAAAAGGAATTTTTTTTTTAAATTTTTTTTTTTAATTTTACAAATTTAACCATTGATTAAAATCATAAATAGAATACAACACTAAATGTCTTTATTCATTGTTAAGTCTTTTTCTAAATTTTCTCTAAAAGGTTATTGTAGAGATTCTTTGTTGTAGAGATTCTTAGTCATAGTGTACCATCTCTGGTTTTATTGGAGATGTTCATCTATGAAAATGTTTAATGAACCGTTACATACAATTAATGGCACTTTTTTCTTCAGAGGACCAAAATCATTATCTTTCCGAATTTTGGAAAAAAAGAGTAGAAGTAAATGGCACATGTAGTAATTTGTCTAAAAATAATGACTATTGCTGTTATTATATGTATTGTCATCGCCATTATTGTTGTTGAGGATTTGCCAATGGCGATATTGTGGAACAAAGGTTACATCACAATATTGCAGAACCCCTTTACTGACAAAAAAAAAACTAATTGAAATCATTCACTTTACTGGTGTATTGCATGATTAAGCAGATTAAATATGTGATTTTGCCATGAATCTTCAATAACTTTGATAAAAATATGTAATTTTATATCTTATTATTCTTTTATTATGTTTGAATTTATTGCAGTCCCGTGAAAACCCAGCCCATCCATCTTTTGAGCATATTCATCTGGAAATATAGTGATGTTGCAACAATATCATCAAAAGTTCAGCAATATCGTGATGCCGTTTTGTCTTACGATTAAAGCTCTAATAATGAACACAAATAACTGAAAAGGCAAGTAACAGCAACTAAGTAAAAATAAATTCTCGAAAAAAATGCTAACAACCTCATGTTTATAAACCAAAAAAAAAAAAAAAAAACAACTTATATCCAAAACCCCAGTTACACATATAAGGGAGACTTGAGGATTTGATAACCTTTTGAAACTTAAATTAAATAGCTAATCAAGGATTTGATTTTGGAACTAAAACATGTGATATCTTAAAATAGCTACAAGGGTTCAAAATTTTCCAAGTTCGAGGTCTGGGGCCTTTAGATTTTACATTGGGACCTTCGATATTTAAGCTGAAAAAGTTTGATCTGTCATTCTAAATTACGAGGATTTAATTTGCAGATTATTCTCTGAAAACACAACTGCACATGGATATTTGACTTTCAAAACTTAATGCGAAACCTGCCAAAATCAAAGGCAAAAGGTCCCGGACCTTCCATTACAAAGCAAAATTTTGAGTCCCGGAGTTATATAATTAGAGATGCTTGTGAACAAAATGAAAAACAAAATATGACAAAATAAAATGAAATGGTGATAATGAAACACTGTGTATGAAATCCTAACAGCTGTCTAAAGAACTATGGTATGTGCTTGTCTTCCGTAATTTACCTGTGTACCATCTGATACAGGCAAACAACAGTGACCTGTCCGTTTGACCTTTAATTTGGAGTAATTGTTGTGGATGAATGCATCTATATATAGGAAACACAAGTGTTTTTTTATTTCATCTACATAATGAAAAACACCATGAATTGGGAACCCTAACATTTCCCATGTATTGGGTGGGTCCTCCAAAATGAATATTTCTTAGTGAAAAGGTCAAGTGGACAGGTCCATATTGTTTGCTTATATCGGCTTGCATTTGTGTACAACTATTACAGTACACATATTAGCAACTGGAAATTTTTATGTCAGAATAACCTGAAAAACCAGGAAATCTTTTCATTCATGTGATTCCATATCAAGTGGAAAGAAAAGATTCACACAAAACAACCAGGTATCTTGGGCGATACCCAGGTAAACCAAATTAAATCTTAATTAAATTATTCTCAGGTGGTACACAGGTAAACCAAATTAAATCTTAATTAAATTTATCTCAGGTGGTACACAGGTAAACCAAATTATATCTTAATTAAATTTATCTCGGGTGATACACAGGTAAACCAAATTAAATCTTAATTAAATTTATCTCAGGTGATACACAGGTAAACCAAATTAAATCTTAATTAAATCTATCACCCATTTAGTCTCCTAATAAGGTCTAAACATGAACCAATGAAAAAGAGAATCTACAAAACCAGTGAAGTTTTGAATAAAGTAAAAATGATTATGGTTACATACCATAAATGATGGGTAAAGAGTCACATATTTAAAATAAAAATTTATTTCACAATTACTGACCAGCAAAACCAGTTACATACAGTGTAAACAAAAAAACTATTTACGTTACTTAAAGCCATGGTTCACATTATTGTATATATATTATACATGTGTATATGTGTGGTGAAATTACAGTCCAACTAAAGAAAATTGCACACTTCCCTTCCAGATCTGTAACTGACTGTTAAAAACTACCAGTAAAAATGTGGACCATATACGAGACCTAAAAAATACAGAATAAGCAAAAAATAGTCAAAACAATGTAAGATTCTTCCTGCCTCTCATAATGAACAAAAAAAAATTAAGATACAGTGAAACTTGCCTTACAGGGTAAGGGTCACCGTCTGGTTTAATTTTCCAATATTGACTTTGTAGTTAAGCTAAATTGATTATGTGTCTGATAGAGATTTCTATCAAATTATATCAGGAATAATCAAAGTGGTCTTGATCTTCAATTTTATCCGAATTGCTCTTTATTCATGTTATTTGAACCTGTACATAAGGGCCAACTGCCCATAAAGGTACATAAACCATAAGATTTTAAATTGTGAATGGGGCCAAATATATGAAATTGTGACTGGGGCAAAATAAATGGCCTAGCATGAGCCCTGACATTGCAAGTTGCAGTACCTGTCACCAACTAAAAGGTGTGTCAGTTCACTAGCCAAAGGTCTGCGTACCTTATGAATCCCCACCCTTTAAAAATGGACTGTCTTAACTTCCCCAGTGACCTCACACAGACAAAAGTCACAGAACAAACCTTTCCAATTAATAAGACCACATTGCCACTGATGATAAGTTGGACACATCTATTTCCATTCCTGGTAACCAAAATTACCGTTGGCTACTAATTTCTGAGAACTTTTTTTTAAAAAGGACTACCGGCATATTTCACAAATTGAGTTGAGAGTTGAGTAATGGTGTTTAACGTCCCAGTCAAGAATATTTCACTTATATCGAGACGTTGCCAGCTATAGGCGAAGGTGCAGAAATTTTGCCTGCGCGTTGCGCTGATGGCATTATACAGCAGGGTTCTTTAGTGTGCCAAGCCCACCGTGACACAGGACCTCGTTTATTTTAAGTTCCCATCCGAAAGAACCATGACTTTCATTTCGTAATGCCGAGTGCTTGGCGAAAGAACAGTCACTACCCACTTTCAAGTCTTGGGTCAGACCCGGCCGGGGATCGAACCCACGACCTTCCACTTACGGATCGAGCACTCTACCAACTGAGCTACCGCAGTGGTTATTTCACAAATTGAGAATTTGCTACTAATGACTAGAACAACTTCTACAGTTTGAAGCTTGTATATTAGCTCTCCTACATGTCTTGCAGCAGAGTAATGCACTTATCACACATTACAAAGCAATGCAATATCAATGCCTTACCTATTTCATTTCTCATATTTATAAAATAGCACAGGACTTTGCTTCTCTAAATGGGTTCTCTGACTGGGCCACTCCCACAACTAATGCATCATCTTCTGTATGTAAATTTGTGTAATTCAGAATTCTGAAAAAAAAAAAAATAAATAAATATGAAACAAATTTGTTAGTGATGATAAAAGTTATCATGTATGCATGCTACAAGTTACAGTGTTAAAGCACAGAATATAACGGCCAGGTGAACTTTATCCTCAAGTTGCCTAAGTTTTGTGGTAGGGTCAAGTTTGTGGCATTTTGTTTACATCGGATATCATTCATAAACAGTACATCACTGCAAGCACTCAAATATCCCTAATACATGTGTAATTCTTAACCTATCTCTTTATTTTTTTTTCAAATGGCAAATGGAGTTTCTGTCGGAGTGTCCTATTATTCCCATCCCTTCATGATATAGTTTTGAGTGTAATAAAAAATATGTGTGTGTCCCTTCCACAAGAGATTCAAATGTTGATTGTTTACTTGCCATAGGCCATTAAATTTTTGCAATGAACTGTTAGTACCAAACTTTGAGGACACAAGGATATAGTATTTATTGTCCATTATTGAAAATAGAAGAAATCTGTAACTGAAGATGTGTATATCAAGACAACTTGTACCCAGGACATCACCTACCCAGTCGTTGAAAGATAACCTGTACCCAACCAGAGTCAAATCTCATATTTAATTCATTGTCACTTCACTTTCAAAATCAGCTAAAAATGTTATTTTTGTTATATATACCAGAAAACATAGTTTGTAAACAACACTCTTTCAGTAGATGCCATTTTGAAAAAAACTTCGGGAAAGTTTGTTGATAGTCTCCGAGATTACACATGATCAATGCACAAAAACAGTTAGTACCACAAACTTTGGCGACGCAAGGATATAGTATTTATAGTCTGTTATTTAAAATAGAAGAAATCTGTAACTGAAGATGTGCATATCAAGACAATTTGTACCCTGGTCGACTCATACCCATACCAAGACAACTTGTACCTAGGACATCACCTACCAAACTTTTTCTACCAGAAAACATATGAAGGAAAGTAAGATTTCTTTTTAATCTCAGAAAATTTAAATCATGGTTTGATCTTTAAATTAATTTCATTAATCAAGAACATGCACTTACTGGCAATACTAATACTTCCTTACAAGTTTGTCAACTGCTAGTTGGAGGAAAAATGTAAACTTTGATGTATGGTGTGTGCTTAAATGTCAAAATTAATGGTAATACTTATTACATTTAAAGAAACTAAAATATTTTCAATTTATTTCTTAGGTATGAATTGTCTTCTTTTCTGTGTATAATTTTGTCTTGGGTTGGGTATAAGTTGTCTTGATATAAAAAAAATGCAGGGGTAAATGTTGTTTTGGTATGGGTACAAGTTGTCCAGCAATCCATGAAACAAGTTCATAAGAAATAGCCAAAGAGGTCAATAAAGGGTTTTGTCAATAAAATTATAGTCTGACACACTCATTGGTGTTAAATTCACATTCCTATTGATTTGAAAAGAAAATCAACATAACCTTGATTAAACCAGGGTGGTTAACTTAACATAGATGTGAATAATTTTCACTATTACTATAAACAGAACTATGATGCATTTAAGAAATAAATCTATACATGATACAGACTGTCCCCACCCTTATAATCTCCCCCCCCCTTCAAACCGGAAAGAAAAAAAAATCTGCATTGATAAAGAAATTACTCTTCTATTGCTTGTGAAACTGGAATTCGTTGCACATTTGCTTCCTGACGCAGTTGAGTCAACTGTTTCTGAAGATTCTGAATTTGGCTAGACATCTTTTTATCTTTTTTTAGAGAGAAATATTTCTCTTTTGTTAATTATCTATGTTGGCCTGAAATCTCGTAGGAAGCGAACACGGGCGAGACTTTCCGAGAAGCAACATGTCTGCGCCCATGTAAGACAACACTCGCCAATTTAACTTCTTCTATATCGACTATATATCGGCCTGTGTGTGATGTTAGATAACCAGATGAAGTCTTCAGTTATTGTAGAGTATGTACATGCACAGTTTTTGAGGTAAACTTTTCAGTTATTGATTTATTCGACCTATTTTTACTGCGCCTTATTTTCCTTCGTGTCTGTGATATCCCTCCATAAAACGGAGAACCTTTTATCTATGTGTACCAATGGTCTGGTATCGGCACAACTCTCCCAAGGAGGGAGTCCCTTCTTTATTGAATACTCCAAGTTGGGTGTGCAGCTAGTTAAAAAGTAAAAGAGTAAAAAAATATCTAAAGTTTGAAATAAAAAACAAACATACTAATCCATGTCCGAATCACAATCCAGAAGCAAAGTAAAAACTTTGGAACTGACTTACCGGTAGTTCAAGTAAGATTGTAATAGTATGTGCAAATAACAGGAATAAAAGTTAAACATCATTACTCAACTCCAGTGATATAGATTAACAGTAAAACCTGAATCATTGTTCAATGAAATTTAGCGTTATAAAAGGGTTTTGTAATAAATCAAAGAAAAATAAAACAAATTTATGGATTTGGGACTTCAAAATAGTATGGTGATAAGTGAGATGCCAAAGTTATTGAGGACCATTATAAGGAGGTGTTACTGTAATTCAAACTCCTCTATAACCCCAACAAATAATGAGATATCAGTGCAGGGCTCACATTGTCAGTTGTAAATGTGACAATTTTGACATTTTTTATAAGAATAGTGACAAAAAACATATTTTCTTTAAACAGAAAAAACGTCATAGAAGACTTAAAATTTCTACTCTTATTTAAAATGTGTGACCAAAAAAAAAAAAAAAAAAAAAACAAAAAAAAAAAAAAAAATTAAGCAAGTGTGGTCTCTGCTAGTACATATTTTATTATTTTAATCTATGATTTTTAATGACTTTTTCCAGAAAATTTCTGCAGTGCAAAGGGTATTTGGATGAAACGAGAAAATTGAAAAGAATTGAAAATGGAAAAGTTGCCATTCCCGTCATCTTGGAAAATGAGACAGAAATTGAAAACCTTAAATTGATCATCACCAAAACTTTGAATTCTAAACAACTAGCAGAAATCCCAGAATTCCAGATTGACGATGTTTTATTGCCTCCTTCAAAAAGGAGTCAAATACTGACACCACATGACAAACTGTTAAAAGTGCTAGCAAATTTGTTGAGGGTTAATCAAATTGACTTCACTGAAGACTTGAAGATGGATGTGCCAAGTCACTGGGAGGTTCATGGCGATCTTGTTTTGATCCCTGAGAAATGTTTTAAATGTCAAATATGGAAGAATTTAGGTAGGTACAACAATATATATCTGGTAAGATCTAGCAATGTCATACATTAAACAGGGAACATGTCTTAAATACAACGTCTCCATCTTTGTCTGTCCTTGGCTGCCATCCTTGCTGATGCCCAATTGCTCCAGCCCAGTTGTGATCTTTCTTGTTCGTTAGTCCTTAAATGCATAAACATGTATATTTAAAAACTTTTTAAAAGAAATTTTTCAGGAAATTTGGTCAATGACATCATTGATAATGTCATAAGTTTAGGTTCACTCAAAATGGAGTACATCTTGTATTATATTACAGATCCCTGTCTTTGGAAAGATATTGCAGCAGTTTTTGATTGTATAAAAGTGGCTCAGAAGTCTGTTGTGTCCAGAGATGGTTTCCGTACTCCACAAGTTACGCTATTACACGGAGAGGATGGATGGATCCACCAGGTCGACAATGGATTAAGGTAATAATATATTTTTATATGCCCTTTTCTAGGAACAGGACATACCCCAGTATTAAGGTAAATCGTATGCCTGTCCAAACGAGATAGTTTTTATGACCTACTTCTTCAAAACATCATCAGACTAAGCAGAAAATGTCATTTAATCTATATATTCTCATGTTCACATTTCTAGAAACGGGACATATCATGGTAATGCATTGTCTGTCCACCTGGCCATCTGTTTATGACCTACCTACTCCTCCAAAACACCATCGGTATAAGCAGAAAATATCAGTTAATCTATATAATTTTATATGTCTGTTTCTAGAAATGGGAGGTATTATGGAAAGGCATTGTCTGTCTGTCTATGGCTGATAGTTTGTCTGGCCTTCTCATTCAACACTGTTGAAGATATTTTTACTTAACTTGATATACATGATTATAGAGATATGAAATTATGTTCTCTAGAGGAGGAATACCGGTAAACACAAAAATGTCCTTACAATGAGCTGAAAAAAGCTTCAAAAACAGTTCAAAATAATCTTTAATCTGATATCTGAAGTCCCATAATCTGTACTTAATGATGAAAAAATAATACAAATAATTTTAATAAAATTGAAAAAAAGTCAGTTCAAAATAATGTTTAATCTAATGTCTGAAATTCCACACACTGTACTTAATGTTACATAAATGTTCATTTCCTTCGTATTTGCTCGTAATCAATTATTTCTGATAATTAGTTACTTGAACAGTTACTTTCATCAATTATGAAAACTCATCTGATTCTAGTGATGTCATTGATGAGAATTTGAATATCGATTTATCAACTGAAAAATATACTGATAAATTGATATATCTAAATATTGGAAAAGTGATTAAAACATTTTAGTTTTTGTTGAATCTTTTGTAGACATATTATTTTCCACCAATATTTGGCATGTCTGGTGTTGTCTTAAATGTTTCTAATATTAAATGCACTCAGTTTTGTATGTCAGTTGGTTTTGAGATGCATTAAAATGATGGGTTGTCATAACAATACATTTACAACCAGTTTAATCTATGTGTCATTGACTACTTCAACCTTAGCCATGACATGGCCGCCATTTTTGTTGATATCGATACTAAAAAAATGTATTGATATATCATATCAATGATTTTTATCGATGATATATTGATCTATCAATGACAGCCAATCTGATTCCAGTCACTAGTTTTCATGTTTTTTACTGGTAATTTAAAGTTCTTTTGTCTTTCATTTTAGTTTTACATATGATGTCACCAAGTGCATGTATAGCTCTGGGAATATAACAGAAAAATTAAGAATAGCAAAATTTAATTGTGAAGAGGAAACAGTTGTCGATCTGTATGCTGGTATGTTTGAGTAATTTAGTAATTGTTTTAATCAATGCATGTTGCCATTATTAATCATTTAAAATTACCAGATACTGACATGCAACAAACACTTGCAATAAAAGATGGTTTTGAAAAGTTTCATTTAAACCTCTTAATTTGAACTAAAGTTATTGCATGGAAATTGATTTTCTATTTATAGTATTAGTGACCTTGGCTTTGACCTAGTGACCTTAACTTTTGACATGTAGACCTGAAAATCAATTTCAAGTGAGATCTTACCCTCTCAGTGGCTCAGCGGTAGATTTGCCTCGAGAGTGGAAGATCATGAGTTTGAACCCAGGCCGGGTCATACATTAAGACTTTAAAATTTGAGATACTGTTTCCTTGCCTGGCACTTGGTATTAAGAGGACAGAGTATCAACTGGTTCACCCGGTGTCAGGATAATGTAAGAAGGGAAGTGGTATGCTTGTCTGTGGCATAATGACAGTGAGCTAGCACCTTAAAATCGCTCTGAGTGAGCACTAGTACAAGGCAGACCATAAAACAAACTTGCACATCACAGGCATACATGAATTTGTTCTTAAAACACCTTGAATAAATTTAAGTTTCACAATTTTGGTCCAAGCATTACGGATGAGGAATTGTATTCAGAAACGCCTGTCTAGTACTGTAAAATTAAAACTAGTATAATGTGAAATTCCTCTACCGAGCCGGTATTTCTGCTGGTGGATGTTTCCCCAATGGATATAACAAACTTAGTAGGCAATACTTTTGTATGGTCAGAAATATATTATTGTCAAAATTTGTTGCTTGTTAAAATCTGAAAATCTTCAAAAACCAAGGCGTACTCCCTCATGCAAAATATTTTCTAAGCTAAATTTGTTTACATATATTTCAGCCCTTTGGATAAAATTTTTGGTACAAGCACTACTGATGAGTAATTGTATTCCGAAATGGCAATATTGTGCAATAAAATTAAACTGGTGTAATATGAAAAAAATAATCCTAATAGATGAATAAACTTGCTCTCATTGCAAATACAGTCCAGCTTTATTTTAAATAAACTTAAAATATGCTTTATGTGGAAGTTTACAGGGAATCACTATCCAAAATATAATACAGTCCAACCTGCCTTAAAGGCCACCTCTATATAAGGGTCACCTGCTTATAAAGGCCAGTAGAATTGTATCCTCATTGTTCTTTATTCATACTATTTGAACCTGTACATAAAGGCCACCTGCCCATGAAGCCCACTTTTACTGGTTCCCTTGGGTGGCCTTTATAGACAGGTTTGACTGCAGCTGAAAAATCACTGATGCAACGTAAAACAACATTAAAATCAACAAACCAAGTAAGATATTTCCAGACAACCTTTGTTACAGTTATAAGCTGATAGTACTTTGTATACAACAATTTTAGCTTCTTGTGTACAAGCCTTTATATGCAAAGAAGGATAACTCTGGCATCATTGATATGACCTGTTAAGAACTTCAGATATGAGAGTACAGTCTATTCTGCCCTAAAGACCACCTTTATATAAGGATCATCTGCCTATAATGCCAGTAGAACTGTATCCCAATGGTTCTTTATTCATATTATTTGAACCTGTATATAAAGGCCACTTTTACTGGTTCTCTCGGGTGGCCTTTTTAGACAGATTTGACTATTAGTCACATTTGATTTTTTTACCTCTTAAAGCTGTGTAATATATAAATATACAATATGCGCCATGCTGAATGGCTTATTTAAATCAAGTCACTTTCCTGTAGCACATAACCCACGTTCAATTTAATCTTCATCTGGTTTTCATCGCAAAAAAAAAACCCCTGATATTTGGACCCATGTCACGCTAAATGACTAAAATTTGGACCAATGTCCATATATGGACTGACAGCCTGACTGATTGAGCTACCAAGCAAGTGTGAAAAAATCTGTCTTAGAAATAGCACCAGATAAACGCAACCCAACTACACACGAAACGGGACAAAAGTGAAATCAAATTTTAGGACGGCATGTAAACTTCTTACACATCCACACAAATGGTTCTAACAGCTAAATAACTGAGATTTGGACCCATATCCTGTGGACTTATGGTTTAATTGTAAAAAAATAACTTACTTAGATTACAGATTAGGTACGGTAAATCGGAACTCAACTATACACTGAATTGAAATCAAATCTTCAGATGGCAGTCATGTAAACTTTTTACACATTACTCCTTGGTGAACAGTTCTAACTGCCTTACACTGCATTCAAGAAAATGAAAATGGATAATAATGAAAAAATGAAAATGATGAATGTTTCACTGATGGTTCAGATATTTATTTTGTAGGTATTGGATACTTTACCATACCGTATCTTGTACATGCTAAAGCCAAACATGTCCATGCTTGTGAATGGAACCCTGATGCTGTAGAAGCTTTAAACAAGAATCTACAACTGAACAACGTGTCCGATAGATGTACTGTACACTATGGTGATAATAGGAAGGTAAGCAGTGGAGTGCAGGGTTTTACCAGATGAGCAAATGCCTGTCCTATACACACAGAGGCCGTGGTGGCCTAATAGATAAGACGTCAGTCTTCAAATCCAGGGTCTCTCACCAATGTTAGTTCGAGTACCGCTCAGACCACATGTGGGAAAGTGAATTTTCCTCGTTGTTAGCCTTTACTGATTCTCCTGGTATCAGTATAATGGACTGCGGGAGTGGTATGCTTGTCTGAAGGGTACTGATTCTATGAGCTAGCACGTTAAAGTCGTCCTCAGTGCGTGTTAGTACAAGACAGACCAAACAACACACTCACACTTCACATTCCTACACAAAATTGTTCATAGATTAATCCATAGAGAATAATAAAGTATTTCTCGTCATGCATAGCTGAAAAATTGCTGATGGGATGTTAAGCAACATTCAACCAACCAACCAACCATCCTATACATACATTTTTGCCCTTTGGACTCAGATTAAGTATGTGCATTCACTGGGACACAAGTCATTGCTGTTTCATAATGAAGTCTCTTTCTGTTTTCAGTTTATCATTTATAATTTTCATAATCATTACTGATAAAAGCATAAGATTGAATATGATTATAAATACATAATAATGTTCCTTATGTCAGTCAAATAATCAGATATCTCCTGTCCTTTAGGCTGACAGAATCATGTTGTCATGGAAATGTGGACCCTTGAATTTTAAGTCTGGAGTCTGGACCCTCATTTCTTTTTACTCTGCATGCTTGGGACCCCCACAATTAAAAAGGCTGTAAATCTCTTGGAGTGGAGTTACAGTATTTTATGCACAAGTTAAGATTCTTTCACTTATATTGAAGTGGTGAGTTCTGGGATAGTGGAGGAAACCAGAGTGCACAGAGAAAACCAATGGTCTTTGGTAAGTGAACTAACAAACTTACATGAATACAGTAGGATCTGCCAGAGCGGGATACAAACCTAGTCAGTGAGAGGTTCTTTGATCCCACTAGAAATTTTGTGAATATGACACATGAATTTGTCTATGATTGAATATTGAATGGGTTTTATGTCCCAGTCAAGAATATTATCACACTTATATTTAGACATCACCAGCTGTAGGTGAAGTGGCAGACATTTTTACCTTTGCTGTGCTCTCAGGGCAAATGTGCATGGAGGGTATTTAACATGTCATGCCTACTGTGTCACAGTGCATCAATTTTTAAGGCATCTTCCAAAGGACCCCTGAATTTCATTTCTAAATGCAGACAGCTTGGCAAATGGACAGACACTACTTATTTTCTTGTCTTGGTCAGACCCTGCCCAGGATTAGAACCCACAACCTCCCTATTATGAGATTTTACCGTAATCTTTAAATTTATCAATGTAGTTTACATTAAGTATTATTTATTTTAGGTATGTCCAACTGGAGTTGCTGATAGAGTTAATTTAGGTTTAATACCAAGTCTGAACCTGGATGGAGCATCGCTTGTTCTGCACTTAATCCAGTAACAGGTGGAATATTACACATCCATAATAATGTAACCTCGAGTCAGAGATATCTCAATGCTGGTAATAGTGAAGTGCAACAAAGTGAAACATCTAATAATCTATGTGATAATTTAAAAAGGAGTCGTTCCTGTGAAGATGGAAGTAATATAATGGTAGAATCAGTTGTACGAGGTGGAAATAGAAAATGTTTAAATTACGAGGAAGTTTGTACTTGTGTAAATGGAGAACTGCGACTTTCACTCCATATATCTGGTCAGAGTGCTACTGTCTCAGAATCAGGTCAAGGTGATGTGTTTTACCAAGAATTAGGTCAAAGTAGTGTGTCTGGCCAAGAATTAGGTCAAGGTAGTGTGTCTGGCCAAGAATTAGGTCATCTTGCTGCTGTTTCAGAAACAGGTCAAGGTGATGTGTCTTGCCAAGAAGTAGATCAAAGTTCTTTGGTCTTGAAATCATGTCAAGATGGTGTGTCTGACCATGAGTTAGATCAAAGTGCTACTGTCTCAGAATCAGGTCAAAGTAGTGTGTCTGTCCAAGAATTGGGTCAAGGTGGTGACCTGGTCAAAGAATGGGGTCATGGAGTGGAACAAACTGAAAAATGCCAATCACTACAAATTGCAAATAATGAAGGCAAATTAGATAAAATAATGGATGGAACAATAACGTCTTTAAATACTGGTGAGAATAACATTTGTACAAAATGTGGCAAAATCAGACAGGAAACCTGTAACAGTGGCATGTCACAACCTAAGGGAGATGTATGGACCCAGTGGGCGTGTACTGTGTCTGACTCTATAAATAGCCTATTGCATCAGATTCATAAAAAGAAATGGACCACAAATGTTTTACATATAGAACATGTGAAGTCTTATGCTCCACATATTGACCATCTAGTTTTGGACCTAGAATGTCGTCCAGATAGATAACAACATTATAGATAAAAGAACATTTTGTATATCATATGTTTACTTGTTAATTTATTCAAAGATGAAAAATTAAAACTAGAGGCCCATGGGCCTTTACGCTCACCTGTGACCTTTGAACCCATGAGCTTCATGATGATTAGGCCAATATTCTAATATACATCCCTATACAAAAAGTTTATAGTTTTTGAGATAAATAATCATCTCAGTACTTGTTTGTATCTGTGATCTTGATATTTGAACCCATGCCCTTCAAATGACCACTGTGCCAGTACCAACAATATTCTAATATACATGCCTATACAAAAAGTTAATAGTTTTCAAGATAATTAACCACTTAGGTATTCATTCACATCTGTGACCTTGACCTTTGAACCCATGACCTTCATTCATATATCAAAATGATCATTAGAATAATACCTAAATATTCTAATATATATGCCTATACAAAAGGTTTATAGTTTTTGAGATAAATAATCATTTCAGAACTTGTTCACATCTGTGACCTTGACCTTTGAACCCATAACCTTCATTCATATATCAAAATGGTTGTTAGGCTAATACCTACAATATTCTAATATACATGCATATACAAAAAGTTAACAGTTTTCAAGATAATTAACTATTCAGGTATTCATTCACATCTGTGACCTTGACTTTTGAACCCATGACCTTCATTCATATATCAAAATGATCGTTAGGATAATACCTAAAATATTCTAATATACATGCCTATACAAAAAGTCTATAGTTTTTGAGATAAATAATCATTTCAGTACTTGTTTACATCTGTGACCTTGACCTTTGAACTCATGACCTTTATTCATATATCAAAATGACCAATGGGCCATTACCTACAATATTCTAATATACATGCCTATACAAAAAGTTCATAGTTTTGCAGATAATTAACTATTTTGGTAAACTTGTACATCTGTGACCTTGACCTTTGAACCCATGACCTTAATTGATATATCAAAATGATCGTCATGTCAATACCTACAATTAACCAAAAATCCTACGTCATTATCACCAGAAATGTTTAAAAAATAACTTTTTTTTATCAAAGGTCAAAAACTGGAACATGACCTTGACTTTTGACCTTGCCATCAATCGGAAGAAAATCGCAAGACAAGATCAACAGTGAAAACTCCATACAATTATCTTCAGCCATTATGAAGTTATAACAATAAATGTCTCATTTTAAAAATTACATAATTTTATGCAAAAAAACGCGTAACCTATTTTTCGTCCAATTTTCACGAAAAACACAATTTTAATGTATCTAGGTATCCTGAATCCAGAAATCTAATCAAAATTTGCCTGCACCTTTTGGTTTCAGAGAAGAAGATTTTTTTGTCTTTTTGCTATTTTTAGTAACGGCAGCCATGTTGTTGGGCTTGGTCAAACCCCGAACACAATTTTGAAAGCCTGTTACCCAGGCATAATAATCACCAAGTTTCATCAAATTTGGCTCTGTAGTTTTGGAGGAGAAGATTAAAATGTAAAGTTTACGCACGACGCACGACACACGACGGACGACGGACGGTGATAGATAGCAATAGCTCATCTGAGCCTTTTGGCTCAGGTGAGCTAAAAATATAAAAACAATTTCTGATAGAGTTAATTTAGCATAATTGTCAACAAGAAGATAAAGGCTATATTTCCATGCCTGATAGGCTGAAATCATCTTTGGTTACTAATTTCTGAGAATGTTATCCATTTTGTGTAGCATTTGTTATTTTGTTAATTGATTCAAAGATGAAAAATTAAAAAAAAAAAAAAAAAAAAAAAAAAAAAACCAGAATTGCTGATAAAGTTAATTAAGCATACTAGTCAATAAACAAGATAAAGGCTATACATTGTGTATTTCTATTCTTGGCAGCCAAAATCATCTATGGCTACTAATTTCTGAGAATTTTATTCATTTTGTATAACATTTTAGTCATTTGTCAATTCAACAACAGATACAAAAAAAATCAAAAAATAAAAAATAAATAAAATTAAAATGTAATTTTGAAAATTTGTGAAATATTTTACTGCTTATAATTAGTTATCGTTGTGGGCTGATCCTAGGTTTGCCAAAAGTCAATGGTTTTTCTAGGAACTTTGGTTTCCTCCACTATCACAACTGACCTTATGGATGTAAGTAAAAAGAATCTTGACTGGGGTGTATAACTCCATTACGACACTTTTATTATCAGTTATGTTGCATTCATGTTTATGTCAATATAAGTTCTGTAATACATGTATGTGTTCATTCTGACAAATTTGTAGCTCATTTTGTAAAAAGCTTGTTCAATATGTGGGAGGTCCTGGCTCCAACCACTGCTGGGTCTGGTCCAGACTTGAAAAAAAGGAGTAACTGTTGTTTTGCCAAGCACTTGACATTTAGAAATGAAAGTATTGTGGTCCTTCGGAAGAGACTTTCAAAACCGATGCCCCGTTTTACGACAGGAGTGGCACGTAACAGAACCCTCCCTGCAGATTGCCCTGAGCGCACTGCAAAGGTAAAAAAAATGAGTTCTCGATAAGTGAAATATTCTTGACTGATAAGTAAAACCCCATTCAATAAATCACGAAGAAAAGGCATATGGACCTGATCATTCTGTATGTTGCGTTAATTCAATACAATTTATGAAATACAAGAAAAACAAACAACGATATTACGTCAAGGCAGTAGACAGTTTATGAATTTCAGTCGAGATATATGATATAATTTCTCTATTACTGCCCAGTATTGCTGCAGTATATTTATTCTGCGGAACACTGGTTAGATCTACACGATTTATGACCATTGTGAAAAAATGTTAAAAAATTTTGGATTCATGTCGGGGTAAGATAGCCTTGTGATCTCAGCGCCTATGTTCCTGTCCCACTCAGGGAAGATACTTGCGAAGGTCAGTGGGCTTCATCACAGAGCTTAGATACAAGTTGAAAAAAGGTAGTGGCTGTTCTTTCACCAGGCACTCGGCATTTAGAAATGAAAGTTACGAAAAAACTTAAAACATGCCCCGTGTCACGACAGGCGTGGCACGTTAAAGACCCCCTACACATTTCCCTGAGCGTACTGCAAAGATCGAAATTTCTGCAAATTCACCTATAGCTAGCTAGTGACGTTTCGATATAAGTAAAATGTTCTTGACCGGGACGTAACACTCCATTTAATCAATCAATCATTTGTAACAGGCATATGGACCTGATCACTCTGTATGTTGCGTAAATTCAATACAATTTATGAAATACAAGAAAAACAAACAACGATATTACGTCAAGACAGTAGACAGTTTATGAATTTTAGTCGAGATATATGATATAATTTCTATTTATAAATCTTTAATTTGTTGTCATTCTTTTGAAATAATTCAATTTCAGCGTGTAGTTTCTATTAATGTCCAGTATTGCTGCAGTATATTTATTCTGCGGAAGACTGGTTACACGATTTATGATCATTGTGTGTACTTGTATATCAATTTGATATTTTGAATACTGTAATTTTGTCAATTTTCTTGGATCAAAAATGTAAAAAAAAAGAAAGAAAAGTATTTGGGGTTCATGTCGGGGGGTTCCATAGCCTTGTGATCTCAGTGCCTATGTTCCTGTCCCACTCAGGGAAGATACTTGCAAAGGTCAGTGGGCTTCATCACAGAGCCTAGATACAAGTTGAAAAAAGGTAGTGGCTGTTCTTTCACCAGGCACTCGGCATTTAGAAAATGAAAGTCACGGGGTCCATGTGAAGAGGCTTTAAAAAATTGATGCCCCGTGCCACGGCGAATCCTTACTACACATAGCCCTGAACACACCGCAAAAGTCACTAGTACTGTCACTTCACCTGTAGATGTGACGTCTCGATATAAGCGAAATATTCTTGACTGGGAGGTAAAACTTAATTCAATCAATTAACTCGCTTAATAAATTCAATACAACATGGGAGTGCAAGTAATCTACATTTATGTAAAATTCCATTTACGAATAAAATTGTAAGTACTGATAAAACATTCTGAGTGAATTAAACAAAGGGCAATAACTCATTAACTGAGGTTAATTAATTGGATGTGTTTTTTCAAACCCAGTCAAGAATATAACACTATCAGAAAGTCACTAGTCACATTTTGCATTCTCTAAGGCATGGTAAAATATATGTGTTATATTCTATACAGCCAAACAACAACTTATACAAAGAAACTTTATATGACCAAAACCTCCTATTTGATATTGTGTTCGGCTAAATAGAGGCAGCAATGCTTAGCTACATTAAACTGGCATTGACAATGAGCATTATCACGCAAATCACAAGCTTCAATCGTTTTTGATTGACCTAACCACAGGGGCCAGTTTCATAATAAAATTTAAAAAATACCGATAAGTATATAAAAAAGAGTAAAGGGGAACAACGAATCGGATCTTTCAAGTGTAGGTGCTCCGACAAAACTCTACATTACTTTTTTAATTTGTGTCCGATCATCGTGATCTTGGTGTCATTTTGTTCCCAGATAAATATTCTTTAAGTTGGCATTCAATTTTTGGACATAATTTAAAATCTAAATAAAATGTTCAAACGGAAAACACAGAAAAACAGTGTAATTTTGCCCGATGTAGCTAAGCCCGTCCATGTAAAAGTAGCCTAAAATTCGCATTACGCTCATGTTTTTCACTACCAGCGTCCGTGTCAATTACAAATGCTGATGTGGATCGAAGAACTAAATAAAAAGCAATAAATTTCAAAGGTAACCGTTACTCACTTCTAAATCTACAAGCTATTATATCCTATTTTGTTCCAACACGGACTAACTTTCCTCTATCATGCCTCCATTTTGAGCTCATACATAAAGCATGTACCGCGCATGTGTTATAGCTGTTATTCGATTGGTTAAAAATATTTCAATCTACTCTGTGTTTATGAAAATTTAAGAAAATGAATTTACATTCTCTTATTTGATCTTTCTTTTTTAAGTATAAATCGTTATAAAGTCATTTTAATAGAAAGTTTGATACATTGACAAAATTCTACAAATGCCAACGGAGGGGGTGAAATATTTTTAACCAATCAAATCGCAGCTTAAAATAACAGCATATATAATAACAAGATGGAGGCATGATAGAGGAAAGCTGATCCGTGTTGGAACAAAATAGGATATAATAGCTTGTAGATTTAGAAGTGAGTAACGGTTACCTTTGAAATTTATTGCTTTTTATTTAGTTCTTCGATCCATATCAGCATTTGTAATTGACACGGACGCTGGTAGTGAAAAACATGAGCGTAATGCGAATTTTTGGCTACTTTTACATGGACGGGCCTAGCTACATCGGGCAAAATTACACTGTTCTTCTGTGTTTTCCGTTTGAACATTTTATTTAGATTTTAAATTATGTCCAAAAATTGAATGCCAACTTAAAGAATATTTATCTGGGAACAAAATGACACCAAGATCACGATGATCGGACACAAATTAAAAAAGTAATGTAGAGTTTTGTCGGAGCACCTACACTTGAAAGATCCGATTCGTTGTTCCCCTTTACTCTTTTTTATATACTTATCGGTATTTTTTAAATTTTATTATGAAACTGGCCCCTGTGGACCTAACATGTGTTTAATTCTGTCTATGTTTCTTATACACACTATGTTAAATGACTATCTTCGTTTTTTTTTAATTTTTGTTTTGCACTCAACTGTCTTGTCATTACCGCTAAAACCTTGCATTTAGTTGCTTTCAAAACATATTTTATCTTTCAAAAACCATTATGGTAGCACTGTATTATTTGTTTCAAAGCGTTGTAATGATAGAGAGTGCATATATAGTGAGACACATCACGCTCAATCTTGGCATGCAGTAATAACGTTGTCAGCACATTTGATAAGGGCAATGATTTTAAAATATTACTGCAAAGTCATCATGAAACGGAAAGAGAACCCATTATGACATTAATTTACTATTACTGCTCCGTCTGCAATAGGCCGAATAGTATGCTCTAACTATGGAATATTATTATCTTTTATATTATGATGGTATGTAGCAA
This sequence comes from Anadara kagoshimensis, assembly GCA_021292105.1. Taxonomy (NCBI): domain Eukaryota; kingdom Metazoa; phylum Mollusca; class Bivalvia; order Arcoida; family Arcidae; genus Anadara; species Anadara kagoshimensis. The sequence continues at coordinate 9,481,848 of CM037864.1, forward strand.
TATAAACAATAACATATCATCGTTAGGGCAGATAATTCGGCCTATGTCTGCAAAAGACAACAGACCTACCAAGTCGGAAATGGATTTAATGAAAGAACGTGTCGTCTGGTAATTCTGGCCGACATTGATGAGAAAACTCGTACCGTACAGGCCTGTCGGAAGTTAAACACTAAAATTACGATATAGTGCTGCCCCCGGTTTTCCGATCATTTCTTATCTTTATCTAAATCTGGCAAATTTAAAATCTTAAATAATTTTCTTTGTTTTCAGAATATTCATGAATTTAAGGTGTTATATTGAAGATCACCTTAAGCTTATTACATTATTACAAAAAAAAAAAAAAAAAAAAAAAAAAAAAAAAAACATATGCCAATCCATGTCCAAACCAAAATCTCAAAGCTAAGTAGAAACTTTGTTCAAAGCTGGCAAATTAGGTCAAACCCGTGGACTTCCAACAAGGAAGTGAGACCGGGTGCTCCAGAAGGGTAAGCACCCCCTGTTTAGCTAGCTACAACATCACCTTTGTAAACAAAATATGGAATGAAAGGAACACAAGTGATGACCCAGATTTTAAAATGCAAATCTTAAATGAACTGCAATTCTTAAGTGAACCACAGTCCGTTTAAATGTGACCACCAACCCCTTCTTTTATTTGATAGGAAATCAACATTTATGGTCTATACTATTTGGTAGATAAAATTTAATGTAGCAATAAAAACGGAACAATAAACATCACATCTTCTCAGTTCTATGTGCAAATATAGTCATAAAATCCGGATATCACAGCTGTCACTAAGTACGGTTTCTAATTTGTATGCTAAAATACGACAAATCTATAGATGTTATCAACCGGTCTGATAAAGATGTTTGTCTGTCGTTTTAAATCTAGCTCTGGCTCCAAGAATAAAACAATGTATTTGTTCGACTAAGCATCTCGTTAATCCAGGAGGAATGCATTTATGTGATTTTGGCGGTCATTTTGTCCGCCATATTGGCAATGGCGGCAATTTTGGATTTTTTGGTTGGCCCCATATCTGAAAATAATTTCCAGGACATGAACTATAATCATGCCTTATTTCATGCTTTTTACAAAAATCCCACAATTCTTCACGATTCTGTCGGACTAACAATATCGTCAGAAAAATTTGGTTTCACAATTGAGTAGTTGTATGCCGAAACGGCCGTTTAGTGTTGTAAAATTAACACTAGTATAATATGTAATTAACATTGTTCATCAAATTTTTTTGCTTCTTAAATTTTAAAATTCCTAAAACAACGAAGTGATGCTTAATCCTGCAAAGAATTGTCTTCGGTGGATTTGATAAAATACGTTTTGTTCTTTCTATAAATACCCCAATTTAAAATCTAAAAAAATTATTTGGATTTCTTTCTAGTTTTGGTTCAAGCACTGCTGATGGAGAATTGTATTCTGAAACGGCCGCCTAGTGCTGCAAAATCAAAACAGGTTTAGTAGCAATGGTTCGACATGCGAATCACGGCCACGGCATCGCCTTTTCATCCCCGCAAACGCAGTTTAGGAAGGTATAGAGACCAGCCTGCCTGTCTGGCCATCCGTGCGCCATATCTTCCATGTCTATGAATGGATTTTATGATCATTATGAGACAATGTGTCGCTTTCTCAATTAAGGCGAATAGGTCAAGGGTCAAGGTCACAAGGTCAAATCTTAGAAATAACAACTTAGACGGGGGTATTTGTCGCTCAAAAGACCGCTTTAGTTTCTTTTGTTTATAGACTCTGTATATGTAGGTAAACAACATTGACATGTCCGCTTGACCTTTAATTTAAATATTTATCACGAACCAATGCATTTATGTCTACATCATGGAAACATTCAATGTTCATGCACTTGTAAACCCTTACACAAACTATGTTTTAGTTGGATCATCGTATTGAAAGGTCAAGTGTACAAGTCAATGTTGTTTGCCTATTACAATAAAACCGCACCAGTAAACAACACTTTTACTCAATTCTGGGTGCGGGAATATTCATAATGATTCCACTTAATACGGTTTTCAATTTGTATGTTAAAATAAGACAAATTTATCTAGATATTATCATCTAGACTGTTAAAGATTCTGTTTGTAACTGTATCCGTCTACGTAACAGACTTATCTAGATCTGATACTGACAGAAAAAACGAGTCGTTTTTTTTTAATGTTTTATTCAGAAGATCTCTGTCCAAATTTTCTAAGAACTTAAATATAACAAGTTTGAAATCTGAATAATTTTGTCAGTTTTCAAGATTTTCGTGAATTTGCGGTGTCGCATCACCAAGATCACCAAAATGCTTGTTAATCTCAGTATTCTTCAATTTTGTTGAAACGTTTAATTTTGATACGATTAAAGTTCGTCAAAATTTGCCTTTGAGTTAAAGAAATCTTAAATGAGGAATAATTGTGAAAAGGCTTATGTCATATTATAATTATTTTTAAATATTTCATCCCAAAAGCTGTTTGTTTCAGCAGTATTGGTTTATAATAAATGGAATGTTAGGATCCTACCTCAACCACACCCCTGGATGTCACTGTTAGTATGTGGTAAAGTACTGTTGCGTTGCTTGTTGACGAAAGTTCAAGAAAAATACATGTAATATTCAAACATAATGTTGTTCAATAAAGTCTTATGGAACTTAAAGGGCAATGCAGTATACAAGTGTATACACGAGAGAGAGAGAGAGAGAGAGAGAGAGAGAGAGAGAGAGAGAGGAGAGAGAGAGAGTATAAATCAAATAACATGTTCAGTATTACATCCAAGGTATAATATAGAGTATAAAATTATACTTAATACTGAATTGTACAAGATACGACTCCATTCTACAATGAGGGACCTTGGTTGCCAAGATGTCTAAAGCGCGCACTCACAGATCACATCGGCTCTCACCGGCTATGTTCGAATTGCACCCGGGACAGATCCTAGCAAGCTCCGAACAGCGGCCAACGTTCGTATCTCTTTTATGACCTACGATATACGGATCTAGGAGGTGGGCGCTGTTTCGGAGCTTGAGATCCTAGCGTGAGGATGTCATCGGTTCGCTTACCGAAGATTAGTGGTTTCCTCCGGGCACTCCGATTTGCCCACCATTCCTCGATATACTTGAAGTGAAAGTATCTTGACTGGGATGATGTGAGACGCCATTTAAATAAATAAATAAAAATAAATAAAAAAATAAAAATAAATAAATAAATAAATAAACAAATAAATAAGTAAATGATAAAAACCAATAAATAAATAAATAAATTCTACAACGCAAGATACTTAACGCGGACTACATCAACAGATTTTTAAACAGTAGTCTACAAGATCATGTTACGAAGAACAACGACCGATTAAGAAACCAGTTTTTTCCTGAAGAAACCATTGACTTAAATAAATCTTACCACTTGCTAGCCATCAGAATGATAAGTGTGCTCTTAAAAACTATAGGAAGCGGAAACTTAAATTGTAATTAATTTTTCGCGCGTTTGTTAAGCAGACGATCACTCGACATCAGCTGATGTAATGACGTAGTTCAACTTGACCTGATCGACATGAAACTGACCCAATTATACAGATTTAAGGACTCCTTAAGTAGTTAAAACGGTATCTTTTTTATAAACGTCTGGTCAACACCACGTGAGATCTAAGTTAATTGACCCGTGATGTATTTGTAATTATGACGTACTTAAGTTATATAGGTCAGTTCGTCCTGATGACGTACTTTAGAGGTCAGTTTGTCCTTATGATTTTTTTGCTATAGGTCAGTTCGTCCTCTTGACGTACTGTGGGTATAGGTCAGTTCGTCCTTACCTTATAGCAAGTTAGGTTGTACATGTTTGGTTTTGAACATTACCAAAGTTTTTAACAAAAAAGTCCTATACAAACAAAATTCATGTACGAGTATCACTCACCAAAAACTAAAACCAGCAAAGTTTATCACGGATTTTAAAATCATAGACATGGAGCATATCGTCACAAAACACCAAAATATTTTATACGCCCGTTTCTATAGAAACAGGACGTATAATGTTAAAGCGTTGTCCGTCTGTCCGTCCGTTCGAAATATTTTGTCCTGCTTACTCCTCTCACACCATTGAACACTTTTTTCTTTTACTTAACTTGGTATGTATGATAACCAGGATATGACGTTGTGTGTACCCGGAGACAAGGTAACTCTGTAGATTTCTCGGAGATGCACCCCTTTGAACTTTCAAGCGCGTTTTTCTCATCCGACCAATTCCTCTCGCACGAGGATGAAAACAGCAGGTTTTTTTAAAATGATTTATAGCCTTATGGTTATAATGTATAAAGACACCGTGTATCACCACACACACACACACACACACACACACACACACACACACACACACACTCACTCTCACACACACGTATGTATCATTTTGATAAAAAAATAAAAATTTGTGTGACTTATGGGTATTATGGAATTATTGTTTGTTCAATAATATATATAAAAATATTATTTCGTATTTCAAAGAGACGTCAAGACTCGTGTGTATTTTGATTTCCCAATAATAAACCTTAAAAATTGATAGCACAAAGAATTGTTATATTATCTATAGCTCCCAAAGCCTTTGACCTTTCTGTACTTAGATTCACTATAACTTTGAAATCAATGCTGTTCTCTGGTGCCCGCAAAATGGACTTTATGTCCAATAATATTTATAGGATCCATTATCAAGGCATATGGTATCTACCACCAGTCATTTAAAAAGAAATTAAATGTTGTTTTAGGCTACTTAGATAGGTCTAATATAGATTGAAAAGCTTGGCAAAATTCTCCAAGGATTTTTTTTGTGTATTTGAAATAATAGAAATTATGACTGATAATATATTGACATATCTTATTTACGTTTCTTTTAAAGATAAAAGTGGAATATCAATTTTAACAACCCCCATAAAATAATAGAAATAGAAACAGACAAGCATATATAAAATAAGTACTGTTCAAGTCATTGTGTTTGTGACAGTGAATTACGCTTTAATTCATTAAAAAATCAGATAATAGTAATAATAATAAAGCTTGAATAAACTTTATCACCACAGAGTAAAATGTCGGCACAGAGTGAAAGGTCGGCGTTATGACCAGGCATTTAGCGTACAATGACATCACTTCCGGTGTAAACATCGCCATTTTCGTCATGTAAAATCCCCATAGCACCAACATTTTCCTTTCTACAGATAGGTCAAGGTCACTTTTGTGTTGAAGACTTCATTACGACTGACAAGAAGAATATCTCCAATCAATCCGGAGATGAGAATGTCTTTGGTGGATATTTTGTCATGGAACTTTTTGGTAGCTGCCATTTTTTCAAAAACCTTTCTTTCTTTTCCATTTTATACCATTACGGTAGCTGAATTTATAGAGTGCTTGCTTCGTATTTGGGAGGTTATCGGTTCGAATCCCTGCCGAGTTCTAACCAAGACTCGAAGAAGGAGGTGACTATTCTTTCGTCAAGCACTATGAACTTAGAAATGAATATCACGGGGTCCTCCGGAAGATACCTTAAAACCTGATGCTTCGTGTCACGGCAGGAGAACCCTCCCTGCACTCATCCAAGGTCTAAACTGGCACTTCACCTATAGCTGGTAACGTTTCCATATCTCAGTGAAACATACTGGTTTGGAACGTAAAATCCCATTCAATCAATATTTTTTTTCATTTTATGGCTTCAAAGTAGTGTTCAATGCGTTTGAGTTTATTCTGTTGCACTTTAACGATCTAACCTACAGTTTATTTATCAGTTTCTGTAAAACAAGAGCATAAATAGGTCATATTTTACCAAACAGTGAGTCAATACTCCTAATTCTTTTATCTATTGAAATGATTAAGTTAAAACACGGTATGAACCTCCAGAAGATAATCGATTTTAATTAAGAATAAGTGAAAATCTTCAAAAATTCACGGGTGATATATAACGCTGCTTCTGAATAACATACACCGTAAAGTGATAATATTTATGGTCGTATTTTACCAAACAGTGAGCCCAAATATTCCTAATAATTTACCTTAAAAATGATAAAACACGATGTGAACCTCCATAGCTAGGATAATCAATTTTAATTAAGAATAAATGAAAAAAAAAATAATTTGAGCGCAACTTTACGTACACTAAATAATTTAAAAACATGAATAATATATACTAAACAAAGTTACGAAAATAAATTCACAGGTGATATATAACACCACTTCTGAAAAACATACACCGTGAAGTCATTTATTTTCGAGATGTCAAATTTTCGTAGCTCTAAGAAGAATGCCATGTGTGTTTTTAAATTCGAGAATTGTGGTCAATGCTTGAGGTATGTTGATATACTCTTATTTCTTTATCATGTGAATTCGTGGTCCAGGGTGTCCAAGAAAACAACAGAAATGTTAAAAATGATTTATTTCACAGTAGACACTACAAATCACATGGAACAACAACAACAACAACAACAACAACAACAACAACAACAACAAAACAACAACAGAAACTACGACAACAACAACAAAACCAACAGAAACTACAGCAACAACAACAACAACTACGACAACAACAACAGAGACTACGACAACAACAACTACAACAACAGCAACAACAACAACAACAACAGCAACAACAACAACAACAGCAGCAGCAGGAGCAACTACAGTAACAACAACTACAACAACAACAGAAACTACGACAACAACAACAACAACAACAACAACAACAACAACAGAAACTACAACAACAACAACAACAACAGAAACTACGACAACAACAACTACAACAACAACAACAACATCAACTGCAACTACAGTAACAACAACAACAACAGCAGCAACAACAACAACAACAACAACAGCAGCAGAAGCAACTACAGTAACAACAACAGTAACAACAACAACAACTACAACAACAACAGAAACTACAACAACAACAACAACAACAGCAGCAGCAGGAGCAACTACAGTAACAACAACAGTAACAACAACAACTACAACAACAACAGAAACTACGACAACAACAACTACAACAACAACAACAACAGCAGCAGCAGGAGCAACTACAGTAACAACAACAACTACAACAACAACAACATCAGGTGCAACTACAGTAACAACAACAACAACAACAGCAGCAGCAACAACAACAACAACAACAGCAGCAGGAGCAACTACAGTAACAACAACAGTAACAACAACAACTACAACAACAACAACAGAAACTACAACAACAACAACAACAAAAACAACAACAACAGCAGCAGCAGGAGCAACTACAGTAACAACAACAACTACAACAACAACAACAACAACAGCAACAACAACTACAACAACAACAACAACAACAACAACAGCAGCAGGAGCAACTACAGTAACAACAACAACAACAGAAACTACGACAACTGCAACAACAACAACAACAACAGCAACAAAAACAACAACAACAACAACAACAACAGCAGCAGCAGGAGCAACTACAGTAACAACAACAATAACAACAACAACAACAACAACAGCAACAACAACTACAACAACAACAACAACAACAACAACAGCAGCAGGAGCAACTACAGTAACAACAACAATAACAACAACAACAACAACAACTGCAACAACAACTACTACAACAACAACAACAACAGCAGAAACTACGACAACAGTAACAACAACAAACAACAACAACAGAAACTACAACAACAGCAACAACAACTACAACAACAACAACAACTACAACAACAACAACAACAGCAGCAGGAGCAACTACAGTAACAACAACAACAACAACAACAGAAACTACGACAACAGTAACAACAGCAACTGCAACATCAACAACAGAAACTACAACAACAGCAACAACAACTACAACAACAACAACAACAGCAACTACAGTAACAACAACAACAACAGAAACTACGACAACAACAACAACAACAGGAGCAACTACAGTAACAACAACAACAACAGCAGCAACTACAACAACAACAACAACAACAACAGAAACTACGACAACAACAACAACAACAGGAGCAACTACAGTAACAACAACAACAACAACACAAGAAGAAGAAGCAGAAGAACAACCGCGATATCACCGATTTAGAGCTCACAAAGAATGGACATACAATATTGAATGGAGGTGGGTTAATGGATCTTTCACTTATATCGAAATAATCAGTTCTGGGGTGGTGGAGGAAACCGGAGTCCCTGGAAAAATTTCACTGATCTATTGTAAGTGTACTGGCGAAATATATCACACTAAGATAGGTCCCGGGTGGGATTCGGACCTAGGCAGTGAGACGTGTTGTGTCCCGTAAGTTGGCGCTTTAGGCCATTTGGCCACCGAGGTCCCCATACAGACGATTTTTGTCGTACTACGCCCATAGTGACACGGAACATCGGGGTTTTAAGGGAGTGATCCCGTGACTTTTATTTCTAAATGTCGAGTGCTTAGCAAAAGAACAGCCACCTCCTATTTTCAAGTTTTGGTCAGACCAGACCGGGGTTGGAAAATACTGAACCAGATATGCAGTAGAGACCCTGTCAAAAGTTTACCCCATTGCTTACATTTTCCCCCAAATTTCCAGCTGCTATTATCTCTCCAAATCCCAGCCAGCCACTCTGTAGCCGTGCTCCGACTCTTTTTTGTTTACTCATTGTTGAAGTTTCAACAGGTTTGTACTGTGACAAAAGATCGAAATGTTTTATCATGACGCTTACGTATACATACCTTATGACATTTATAATAAACGTAAACAACATTTGAAACAAATAAAATGCTATACGCTGTGAACTTTAACATGGATGTAAACATCGATTGCACCTGTGTTGTTTATTTTTTGTACCGATGTTTTTAATGACCTTTGTTAAAAAAAAAAAAAAAAACATCGGGTGAGCCTTTACGAAATTTGGCACACAATGCATTTTTTCCAACGTGCGTAATTAAAAAAATACACACATTTGCGTTGTGTCTATACGTAAGCTGCCCATTGATGAAGTGGAAATAGATGCGTTTAAATCGGTCAACAGTATCAAGTTCAGATACACCATGGAACAAACATTATTTATTTATTTATTTATTTATTTATTTATTTATTTATTTATTTATTTATTTATTATCAAATGATTGAACGCATATCGAATTATTATTTATTTTTCATTTAGATTTAAATGAAACAAACAAATAAATAAATAAATAAAATAAATAAATTAATAAATAAATAAATAAATAAATAAATAAAATGACCGATTAGAGATGAATAACACAAATGATTCGTATAGTTCAGCTGCCTGGCATCCATCTAAGACAGGTGTTTTACAACTACATTGCAATCTGGTGGACTTCTAGTTTCAACATCGTCGAGGAATTGTACGCTTTAGGAGTTTTTATTATAGAGTGAAAACTGAAATATCGGAAAGAAATCCAGCGAAGTCAGAATCACAGGTGACCACTTTTGCTTCATCAATTTCTTTCAATGTCTAAACAGTAAATCATTTATGTGTCCAATTGATGAATCAATACACCATCTCATGTCAAAACGAACAGAAAAATAAAAAAAAACCTACCTCCAACTTACGCTGGCGATTTATGCTACAATACCCCGTGTACGCTGAACCACCATAAACAATGAGAGTTGAGTTGAGTAATGGTGTTTAACGTCCCAGTCAATAATATTTCACTTATATCGAGACGTCGCCAGCTATAGATGAAGGGGCAGAAATTTTGCCTGTGCGTTGCGGTGATGGCATTATACAGCATTGTCACCCTTCAAAGAAATTTCTCGCATAGCGATTGGTTAACTTGCCGGGGTACATAGAACTATGTTCGGAAATCTGCCGGGGTACATGAACGCACGCACTTTCAAGTCTTTGATCAGACCATGTCCGTGAATATAAAGAAATTGCGTGTCTTATACAATTATCTTATGCTTTTGTTTGGCCTTTTTTATTTGTGTTTTTGCATGTTGTCAATTACCTATTATTCAGTGTATATCCCCATATATTACTATATAACTTCACAAAACACTGGAGATTTATGCTGCAATATCCCGTGTACATGCCGATGAAGAAATTGCGTGTCCTATACATTTGTCTTATGCATTTGATTTTGGCGTTTCTTTATTTGTGTTTCTGGCTGTTGTAAATTACTTATTATTCAACTGGTAAGCTTACATTTTATTTTATTATTAAATAACTATATTCATTTAATTTCACAAAATGCTGCAATATCCCGTGTACGTTCTACCGAAATTGCGTGTCCTTTACATTTATCTTACGCATTTGTTTTTGGCGTTTTTTATTTGTGTTTCTGTTTGTTGTCAATTACCTATTATTCAGCTGTTAAGCTTATATTTCATTTTATAGTCAATTAATTTAACAAAAAGCTGAGCTGGCGATTTGTGCTGTAATTTCCTGTGTACGCTGTACCACATGGAACATGAAAAAATGCATTTCTTATACATTTATCTTATGCATTTGTTTTGGCGGTTTTTTTGGTGTTTCTGGCAGTTGTCAATAATATTTATTCAACTGTTAAGCTTAAGTTTCATTTTAATACCAATTAATCTCACAAAACGATTGCGATTTATGCTGCAATATCCCGTATACGCTTTACCACAGTGAATATGAAAAAAGTTGCGTGTCATACATTTATCTTTCGCATTTGTTTTTGGCGTTTTTTGTGTTTCTGGCTGTTGTTAATGTCCTATTATTCAACTGTAAAGCTTACATTCCATTTTATTACTATATAACTATATTTAATTAATTTCACAAAACTAAATTATCCCATTTCATCGAATACAACACGTGATCTGGTCACACGGGGGATTGACGGCTTTCAGACGCTTTTTACAATCTAATAAACGGTTTCATGTTATAAAATTGCCTCGTCAAAAACTCGATATAACATTTTAATGATTAATATAACTCTAACCTTTTAATGCCAATTTTGTTGTAAAACGAATCCAGAAAACATACCATTACAAAACATATGAAAATTGATAGCTCTATTGCATATTTAATCAAACCCAGGATACAGAATTGATATTGTACAGACCTGTCGAAAGTTTAACACCAAGCTAATGAGCAAGTGCCGAATCTGTAGCTCATTTTGGGTTCTTGTTAGCTTTACATACCGACAGCAACAACTAGTTTATCTATCTATCTATCTATCTATCTATCTATCTATCTATCTATCTATCTATCTATCTATCTATCTATCTATGTCTGTCTGTCTGTCTGTCTCTCTCTCTCTCTCTCTCTCTCTCTCTCTCTCTCTCTCTCTCTCTCTCTATATATATATATATATATATATATATATATATATATATATATATATATATATATATGGATATATATATATGGATCGATCTATCCTTCCATCCATCCATCCATCCGTCCATATTTCTCTCTATCTATCAACTTTCTTTCTTTCTTTCTTTTTTCAGTTTTTTATGACACTACTTTTTGTAACTCGGCCACTCGACAGTCGAGCTACGGCTTCGTTTTTCGTTGACTCGGTATTAAACTTTCGACAGGCCGGTACCGTGAGTATTCACATTGATGCTGTTTTGGTGAAGATTTCCCTGGAGACATGGTTACTAATTATAAGTTATAGCTTACATTCATTTGTAATTTAGTGATATCGTATTTACAATTCCCATGTTTCGACAAAATATTCACATGTAAATTTTTGACCCTAAGTTGCACAACCATTTGTTTAATGACACAGGTGGGATTTAAACAAAAATGTTAGGTTAAAAAACCCTGAACTAACTAACTAAATGGATCTATTGAAAGCATAATAGAACTTTTAGCACTCATGGTGTAACGATGATGTTTACATGTTACAACCAAAAAACCCCCAGTCAAACATGTTTTATAGGCCACCTAAGGGACCGAAAAAGTGTCCACTATGGACAGGTGGTCCTTATAAACAGGTTCTTATAACATGAACATGTGACGAAACAGCCATTAAATTATGTTTACGTGTAACACTTAAATTACAGTTAAAGCTTTATAGGCCATCTTAGGGAACTGAAAAAGTGGCCTTTATGGACAGGTGGTCTTATGTACAGTCTCGAATAACACGAAAGATTCTTAACTGCGATAAAACACTGGCCTTAAAAACAGGTTACCCTTATACAGAGGTGGTCTTTAAGGCAGGATCGACAATAGTGTTAAATTGTTAAAACCATTTTTCATGGTCCATATAGTCCAACTTATCAAACACGCTTAATCCCAATCCTAATTTCTGTCTTCTTTAGGGTTTGTTGTCTACCGGGCTCCATTACTGAATTCTTGAAATTTCTTACGAAAACGTAAGAAACGACAACACGCGTCGATAGCTTCGAGCGTTTCCTTACCTTGCTTTTGCTTGCAGCATGAAACACTCAATAAATTTTTATTCTACCGACCAAAGTATTTTAATTAAGCCCCGTCGATATCGGTAGAAGTACCTGGTTTTCTGATGTCTCACAAACCTAACAAGACATGAATTAAAATGTTAAAATTAGGATTTAGTTGACCGATAAATCGAACTAGCTCAATATTGCGATATATTCTTATTGTGAAATAAGTGTGATCGCTGGGAACAATCCAAAAGTCCTATAACCACACCATTGGACATTTTCTTCATTGTCCGTCCAAAATTAGGAATTTTACAACCAGTATTCCCAATATGTGTTGGTATCGTCTTGTTTGGCTGTTGTGTTGTGTTGTGTTGTATTCCTGATTGCGTTGTCTGCTGTCAATTTTTGTTCCTTTTGGGACACACCGGTTTACGGATCACAGCATCTCATCGCATATTCTCAAATCCCAATAAATCAGATTGTTCTCACTACGGAAACTTTATCCAATGAAGCAAAAATTTGACGCAGGGATATTGCAGCTAGGCTTATCAAAGTCCTCAAAAAGTTTTATGGCCGTCGTAACAATAAGTGATGTCTGCCCTGGATATACTCGTATTTGACATTCCATAGCTCTGTGTTCTTTTCATTCTCAATTTTTCAGAGTTTCTCGGTTTCACTTTGCTTTTTGGATTGTGATTTAGACATGATTTAGTATACCTATATGTTTTTACTTTGCTTTGAGGTTGTGATTGGACATGGGTTGGTAAGTTTGTTTTTATTTTAACTATTCATTGGTTCAGTTACGAACAGTTGGTATGTTGTTCTTCACTCCTTTCTTTGAATATTGTTAAGTACTAATGGTTTTTTCACATATCTATAAAAACTCCAAATTATCTACACAATTATTGGGCTCTGAAAACTGACATCCGTCACTTCATTGTCTACAAATACTATTTACATTGATAATAAAATTTGATCACGCCATTTACCAACGCACACATCCAGTGAGAGAGACAAACAAAAACGCGTCATCAAGGGTGACAGGTTTTGGGACAATTCAATAAAGAAGAAATATGAAATAATGAACAAAACAGAGTCAACATTGATTCCGATTTCATTTTTTCAAACTAAAAATGACAAGCAAGGGAAAATATTTAAGAATTTATTGATGAATTCCCTAACTTATCAATTGGCAATGTCATGTATTCATACACATTTCAATTCTCGTCTAAATACGAGATGACAGGAGATAATTAAATAAGTGACAAGTGATCACGGATAATACAGCTTGCTATATCAGTCCAGGGAGATGTGTTAAATGTTGACTAAAATTTCATTATTTTATGTCCCTATTGGTTTTATTTCTAAAGAACAGTAGTACTATTTCTTACGGTGCATAAAATTTTTTATTGTGGGTCAGTGACCAGTGGCCATGAATCGTGTCGAATACCTTATTTTGAAAAAATGAAATTCTGTTAGGCCAGGGAGATGTGTTATATATTGACAGAAATTTCATTATTTTATGTATGCCCATATCGGAATTATTTCCAAAAAAAACCTAAACCAGTTTTACTGCTCTTAAAGTGCATAAAATTATTTAATATGGGTCAGTGACCATTGAAAATTTGAGGGCCCTGATAAGTATAGATATTCGCGTGCTTTTAATTTCGTGTCGTAGGATGATTTTCATTGCAATTGCTACTGAACTATATCAAAATATAAAGTATTGGCGAAATATTTATTTTTTTCGCAAATTTACGCAAAAGAGTCTCTATTTACAATATTCTCGTACACGTATCAAATGAAATTACAGTCCAAACTACCCTAAGACAACTTCTATATAAGGACCACCTGCTTATAAAGACCAGTAGAATTGTATCCCAATTGTTCTTTATTCATATTATTTGAACCTGTATATAAAGACCACCTATCCATAATGACCACTTTTACTGGTTTCCTTAGGTGTCCTTTATAGAGAGGTTTTATTGTACTGTGTTTTTAAAGAATCAATTATGTCTTTCAAGGGGACACTTTAAAATGGTTCCGTTGTAAGTGTATTGTAGTATTACCACTTATCATATAGTATACTACACTATAGGTCAGTGACTTGGTCAGAATATTAGAAAAAAAATGAAACATATATTTATTATATTTAATATATAAATACACATTTATAAATTCTAATAGACATGTTATTTATAGACTTGGTTACTGGTATTGCTAGAACAGGTGCGTAGATAGTAAGCAATGACAACCAATACAGTAGACCAAACAATAGAGGTAACCAGGCCGCTTCAAACGAGAATGCCCCCTCCCTGATAAATTTTGAAAAAATGGCGTTAAATGGTGCATTCTGTTGACATCTGAACCTGATATTTGCTGTTAAATATGATACTAGTAAATATAACAAAACATGAATTTAAACACATACCATTCCATGTTCATACACATTGCCAAGAAGGCAAAGCAAAACTTTGCCGAAACCGAACTTTGCGTATACATTTGACCAAATAAAACAACTTAGTAAAGGCAAAACACAATATATATCAAAACCACAATCCCTGAAGCTGGCAAATTAGGTTCAACACATGCACACTTCCACCAGTGAGGTGAGGTCAAATGCTCCGGAAGGAGAAGCATTTTCTGCTTAGCTAGCTTAACCCACCACTTCTGAAATTCTGAGATTGAAAATGAAAGGAACATGGAACAATGAGACGTCAAATAACACACACACACACACACACACACACACACACACACACAGTGACTTATCTTTCTACCATTGCTGATGTCCAGGGGACATGATAAGGGATTCTAAGAGATGGGATCACCACCATTTTTATCGAAATTTTTTTGGAATTATTTTGCAGCTTTTTATGAAAATATATGAAAAATAAAGATTTGCAATATATTTTTTATTCTTTCTTCCATTGTTATTGATATTAATCCCTTTTGTGATTTTAAAAGATTCTTAGAGATTGGATTCGCCACTATCTTTGTCTTGAGTATAGAATTAATTCAGATTAATTGTAATATTTTATGACAGAATACAAAAAACATATAAATATCCATACAATATTTTTACCCTTTTTTCCAGTGTTTTCCAGTGTTTTCCATGTCCAGTAATGATTTGATTGTTGATATTATCCGGTCCATGCTTTTATAGATTTCTCAGCTACTATTAGACCTCTAACATCTTCATCATATGTTTGATACCAAATAACTATCTGTGAAAATATTATAACTAAGCCATGTTGTACCGCTTGATGAAAAAGTATTAGAAAAAAGTGTTATAATATATATATATATATGTCCAACCTGCCTTAACGGCCACCTCTATATAAGGGGCACCTGCTAATAAAGACCGGTAGAATGGTATCCCAATTTTCTTTATTCATATTATTTGAACCTGTATATAAAGGCCACCTGCCCATTAAGGCCACATTAACGATTCCCTCGGATGGCCTTTATAGACAGGTTTGACTGTATATATATATATATATATATATATATATATATATGTGTGTGTGTGTGTGTGTGTGTGTGTGTTATAAATAGTATGCTTTTTATTCCATAAATTCCCCTAAATCATCATATGCTTAATATTATATAGCTATCTGTGAAATTATAACTCAGCCATGTTGTACCGCTTGATGAAAAAAATATTGGAAAAAGTGAAATGTATATATATATATATTATAAATAGCATGTTTTTATTCTATAAATTTCCCCACAACTAAGCTGATTATTTCATCGATTTTTGACTGTTTCTGTTTCATTTGTCTGTATTATTTGGTAAAAGGTCTATCACACGACAGCAGATAGTAAGTTGAAATATGTTTTTTGCCAATGATGTGAGGGCTTACCATCAATGATACAACCAAAAACCGTTTATTAGAATTGTAACTAGGGAACTAATAAGATTTTGTGCAGAATGTAAAAGACAAAAAATCCAATGCAGGTTGTTTTTACAAGTTAAATGTAAATTGATAGTTTAGTTCGCAGTTTTACGATGCATTGGTGGAATTTCACTAAGTGGTGTATAGCGATTGAAACTCTTAGCGTTTTATTTATGGGGAAATACTTACACAAATTGTATGGAATTAATATTTCTTGTAAAACACATTGACATGATAAATGTATGGGATTTCGCTTTATATGAAAGGTAGTATTGACAATATCATTGATTTAAACACCAGCGTTTTTCACTCCAACGTATCAATTTAAAATGTCATTCCATAAATAGAAGAGGTGGAATGTTTTTTTAAAAGGTCAAACAAGTTTGGTTAGAAAAAATGGAAATGGAAAATTTCAATTTATTAGTTAAACGTTGTTTCGAGCTGATTTAAAAGTTTTTAGTGCATTTTCAAAAATATACGTCAGAATTTTATTATCGCCGGATTAATGAATTAACCAATTTCTTCTTTATCCTGTTTTGTGTAACTTGATGATATCAACATACATGGTGGGTATGGCGGTTTTATTAAGTTAATTTTTTGGAGTTGGTCCCACCAATGAGTAATGAATTAAGTGTTAGCGATTGGATGCAGATACTGGTTTAAACTGGCGAACAACAACAGCAGGTGAAGAGTGCTTAAATCAGAAGTACGCGTGGGAAACACTACAATTAAAATGTTTTATCGGATGTTAACATCGAACGACTACTGGTTATATATATTACAAGGAATTCGATAACAGAGTCAAAGGACTTTAACTACAATAATTACGTTGTTAAAGAAGAGATAAATTTAAAACGGTTTGAAAGGCTCAAGCAAGTTCATTGTGAAGATTTGGATTTGGGTTGTCCAGACACACAGCTAGTCAACATGAAGACTCCTATGGTTGTGATAGTTTCTTTATTCAGTTTAATAGTTAAAGGTAAGTAGTTTTAATTTGAATCTAATTTTATTGTTTTAAAACTCAAAAAGTATTTTAAAATTTCATTTTGGCTTAAATTTAATTAGTTTCAAGTAAAATCAATTTGTTTTTTTTCTATTATTTAAATTTTATTTTTATTTTAAAATTCAAATTCAAATTTCATTTTAAGTATTAAAAGTTGGTAGTTTCAATTTAAATCAATCTAATTGTTTTTAAAAAATTATTTTGAATTTTTTAGGTTTTTTTCAATTTGATACAACCGACTTTAATTTTGCTCTTTCTATACATCTTATTATTAAATTATTTACTTAAATATTTGAATATATCAGTGATACACCCTAACTAGTTAATTCTGTTGATGAATAAGTTATCCTGAATTTGGATGGTAGATTTTTTCAAATAGTTTTTCTTTGAAAAAAGTGTTTGCATTAAAGAGACCAGGTGTATTTTTGTATACCATAGTTCACTGCAGAGGTTCAAAATTATGTTTTGTAATGGAATATCCAGAACCTTTGCCTTTATTTTTGGCAGGTCCCACATAAAGTTTTGACAGTCCAAAATTAACATTGAAAGACCAATGCAATATATATAGTTATCATGTAGAAAAAAGAAGTAGTATTCGGTACAAAACAGCAGGTCCGTCGATCGGACCTTTGCAGTTTAAATATAAATGGTCCCAATATAAAATCAATAGGCCCAACACATCAGATCCAGGGAATTATGAAACCCTTGCACTGGTGTCCCGAAGTACATCGGTGTCCAACAAATCGAGTGACGCCCATGTTATTTCAAAAGCCTACAAAGTGCTATTATAAGCGTTAGACGTATATCACATATATATGTATCTCAAACACGCTATTGCTAACATTTTTTGACAGTTTATCTTTTTGCACGGAAATTAAAAATGTATGACGTAATTTCACAGCTGCAATAATTAAATGTGTTGTTCTCACACTACGAAAATATCTACGAATTGTTTTAACTAAATTACAATAACATACACAGTGTATTTAACATTTAAATATCGAGGGGAATTGGTTTAAAACCTTTAATTGGCGAGGCATTACACTGGCCGTCAACACTATATTGTTGATAAGTATGATATCTCTGTATCCAAAATTATCCTAGTTATATTTTTTTCCCTTTCATTCTCAATTTTTATTACACATGTAGCTGGCTAAAAAGAAGGTACTTGGTTTCCGGGATCACCGTCCTCATTTCCCTGTTGGAATTTCACGTGTTTTTCCTTGCCTAGATAGTCCTCATTTCCCTGTTGGAATTTCACGTGATTTTCTTTGCCTAGATAGTCCTCAGTTCCCTGTTGGAATTTCACGTGTTTTTCTTTGCCTAGAGAGTCCTCATTTCCCTGTTGGAATTTCACGTGTTTTTCTTTGCCTAGAGAGTCTCAGTTCCCTGTTGGAATTTCACGTGATTTTCTTTGCCTAGATAGTCCTCATTTTCCTGTTGGAATTTCACGTGTTTTTCTTTGCCTAGAGAGTCCTCATTTCCCTGTTGGAATTTCACGTGTTTTTCCTTGCCTAGATAGTCCTCATTTCCCTGTTGGAATTTCACGTGTTTTTCTTTGCCTAGATAGTCCTCATTTCCCTGTTGGAATTTCACGTGTTTTTCCTTGCCTAGATAGTCCTCATTTCCCTGTTGGAATTTCACGTGTTTTTCTTTGCCTAGATAGTCCTCATTTCCCTGTTGGAATTTCACGTGTTTTTCCTTGCCTAGATAGTCCTCATTTCCCTGTTGGAATTTCACGTGTTTTTCTTTGCCTAGAGAGTCCTCATTTCCCTGTTGGAATTTCACGTGTTTTTCTTTGCCTAGAGGTTGTGGATTGGACATGGATTGGTACTTTTGCTTTTGATTTTATTTGTAAATTGATTAAATTATTGGTATGGATCTAAAAGTGTCTAAGTGTTATTATTAAGCTCTCTATACGAATCATCACCTCTAGTTCAATTGTAGATTGACATAACAAAGCTATAACTTCTTATTTGGACAGTCCTGAATCCATTTAGTATTGAATCAAAAGTAGTTTTACGGAACAAATAAATTGGATTTAAATGATTATGGAAAAAAAACCTTGTAAGAACATGGGTCGTTTTGTTCGACTACATTCTGTCTAGTATATGAATCATAAGTAGTTTTAATAGTACAAATAATTGGAGTTAATGATTATAAAAAAGTTTTTCTTACTTGTGAGGATATGGCTTATTCTGTTTAGCAAGAATCCATTAAATATGAGTTAACAATCATGAAAAAATCACACTTGTAAGACCATGGGTCGTTTTGTTTAGCTAGAATTCGTCTATTATTGAATCAAAAGTAGTTTTAACGATACAAATAAATTAGGACTTAACGATTGTGAAAAAACCTAATTTTTCATTCTTGTAAGGATATGGGTTTTATTGTTTGACTACAATCCATAAAATCAGTAGTAATGGTCAAATAAACTGGGATATCAATGGTTATAAAAACAACGACATCTCATACTTGTAAGAACATGGGTCTTTTTGTACAGCTACCAATATTGCAATATTGCTTTTTCGCATAAACCACAAGTCATTCATTCTGATAATATAGAAATTGTATATAATGCCGTAGTGGTAGTTCGCTGTCGCCACGAAATCAAATAATGAATTCTACTTCCAATGAATATGAAAAACTAGCCCACGACTTATGTTTTATCGTTATGTATGTTTTTAAGACTGGGTTCTGTTTAGTTTTAGTTCAATATGGCGTCAGTATGGTACGGAGAAGTATGTTGTTAAATTCAACGTATTGTGGAAAAATGACATTCAAATCCCAAATGCCTTCTATAAATAATAAATCTTTTCAAGAAAAGCAAAATGAAAGAATTAGGATAACAATTTCTTGAAAAAAAATCTTTTTTATGAAAAAAATGAAATAAAATATTTAGATGCATTCTTATAATATCAGTGGTATCAAAGCGTGTTATTGAAATAGATATAAAGCGTCTATACAATAGAGATGTTATGACCATTCGGAAGCTATCGCGTATTGATTCTTATCAAATACAAATGTTTGCGTAATCAAATTGGATGAAGTAATCATAGCGTTAGTAAGGAGAATATTTATCTTGTGGAAAAGAATTCAGACAGAAATCGTAAAGCTATTACGATAAATAAAAATTAAGGAAAAGCAAAATAAGCAGTCACTATGATTCTGATGTAGTCTGACAGCGTAAAAATCTGTTCGTGTTGTTTGTCATTTTTCAATTACGTGAAAAAGCAATATATATACTATCCACTGATAGATATGGTACTCGTTCAGAAATATATTTATACTTATTAGTATTGCTTCTTTGATTTGTGGGTAATTGAGAGATACACCAGTCAAACAAGTATTATGATCGCCAGCTGGAGACCTGCAGCTATCGGAGTCACTGTGTTAGGGACAGTTAATCAAAAACAACCATACTAATCCATGTCCGAATCACAATCACAATCCAGAAGCAAAGTAAAAAACGTTGGAACCGATAAGTTAGGCTAGACACGTGAACTTCCACCAGGGAAGTGAGGCCGAGTGCTCCGGAAGGGTAAGCACCTCCTGTTTAATTATTTCCAATTAGAAAATCCAATATTTTTGAGAACCTTTTATAGTTATTAGTATTGCTTCTGTGAATTGTGGGTAATTGAGAAAAAGTATTAATATCGCCAGACAGAGACCTGCTATCAGAGTCACTGTGTTAGAGACAGTTAATTATATCCAATTTGGTACTATTATTTGCTTATTTGAACCTAGTTGTAACTAGTATTTATTATGCACATCTGCAATTATCATAAAATATCTTTGGGCAGAGTAAAACGTTACTGCAATGGATATTTTACATGTTGAAAAAACAGTCCAATTGCGGATTCTTTTGCGAACATGTATACGCAGGATTGGCACAGCCTTGAAAAGTGCTTGAAAAATGAGCCCTGACTGGAAAAGTCCTTAAAATGAGTTAAAACAAACACAGTCCCTGAAAAGTCCTTGGATTTTGTCAGGCCTTGGCTGTATGAATCATGATACCTCATAATGACCTACCAAGGACATCAGATCCGGCGTTAACACCACTATTTTCAACATGTAGAGCCCCCTAGCGGAAACATGTTGCCAACTGTAATTGAAATTGGTCTAAATAACGCCTATACTAATTAGAGTGGGTAACTAGTCTCATAAGCCATGTTAACAACTATATTTACCACAGTTTAAGGTAATAGAGCAAATCAATAACACGTGATAAAAAATTGACCAATCATACTTTAAGATCAAAAGGTCCAACGGACTATGATCATACAAGAAATGGCGTATATATATATATATATATATATATATATATATCTGAAATCTTCTATCACCACGGTAGCTTAATCGGAAGAGTATTCGCTTCGTATGTATAAGGTATATCGGGACTGACCAAACATTCGGCATTTAAAAATGAAAGTCACGGGGTCATTCTGAAGACATATTAAAACCCGATGCCCTGTGTCACGGCAGGCGTGGCACATTTAAGGGTCGTTCTGCAGATTACCATAAGCACACAAGGGTCAGAATTTCTGCCACTCCACCTGTGATTGGTGACGTCTCGACATAAGTGAAATATCACTGACCGAGACGTAAAAACTCCATTTAATCAATCAATCAATCAATCTGAAGACTTCCATTAAGTTACTACATTTCGTAGCCAGCACCTAGAAATGTCATTGCCAAAAACACAGCGACTCTAATGAAAGTGAAAGAAAAAATTGTAGACTATATATGTACTGAATATTTTGGGTCTTGAATTCCCACTATCTAATGGGTAAAATGGACAGTTAGTCTTGCGATATGTCACTTACTTTTAAAATGGAGGACTGAATAGTAGGTTCAGACAACATTATAATGGGTTAAGCTGAGTTGAGTAATGGTGTTTAACGTCCCGGTCAAGAATATTTCACTTATATCGAAACGTTGCCAGCTATAGGTGAGGTGCAGAATTTTTGCCTGTGCGTTGCGCTGATGACATGATACAGCAGGGTTCTTTAGCGTGCCAAGCCCACGGTGACACGGGACCTCGTTTGTTTACGATCCCATCCGACAGAACCGTGACTTTCATTTCGTAATGCCGAGTGCTTGGCGAAAAAACAGTCACTACCTACTTTTAAAGCTTGGATCAGACCCGGTTGGGTATCGAACTCACGACCTCCCATTTACGGAGCGAGCACTCTACAAACTGAGCTATCGCAGTGATAAAATTAGAATGGAGAAGATGCATTGTGTTTTGCGCCACGGGTCCAGATTCTTTCACATGTGCTCAGTTCTGAAATGGTGAAGAATACGAATTGAGTGCCTGAAGAAAACTCGAACCCGCGCATTGATAAACCCTGTGATCCGAGAGCCGACTTTTTCTACCAAAAGAGTAGACCTAAAGATGAAAAATAAAAATCAGAATGTATAAAGAAATCGGAAAGAAAAAAAACTTGCACTTATAATGGCGACGAAAATTCTCTGACTCGACATTTCCGACAAGCTTCTAAGATTTCCAAACTCATACGCAGAAATCGAGGCCCGATCTGAAGGGTTATCTGCCCCTACATTAGAAGTCGTCCTATACTGACCATCTCAGGTGTGATATACTTTACAGTTATAAAGGTAGTTCAGTCGAGCGTGACCTGTTAGATAATTCCAATTTGGGAGAGCAATAAGTGATTATAGATCAACAAAAATCCAATCGGGGTTTTATGTCTCTGGCTAAACGCAGACGGATTATAATCAGTATTTAGACACTAATGACCTGAATGCATCCCGTAATGAAATGATGAAAAAAAATTAACATGCATATGTACTAGCTTATGGAATATTTGAACGAAATCATAATATTATAAATGTTTTAAATACGTTTTGTCGGGGTCTTATATGCTTACTCCAAGTTTAAATGAAAATTAAATAAATAAATAAATCAATCAATCAATCAATCAATCAATCAATCAATCAATCAATCAATCAATCAATAAAAATTGATAAGATTTTTTCTCAGCATCAACAATGCAATCTAGCAGAGATTTAAATAATAAATCTTCGTTTTTTTTAAAACATTTCATTTTAACTTGATTATAAATAAATAAATAAATAAATAAATAAATAAATAAATAAATAAATAAATACTATGATTTTTCTTATGTTTATTTTTTATAACTAGATGATTTGATATTCATCTAATTGAACCGACAAATCCAATGCTGAATAGTTAACTGCAATATTTTATTTTATTTTATTTTATTTTATTCATCGACCTGCACTGTGAAAAGAATGCAACATAAACCTGGCACTGGTAAGGACAAAGCCATGTGTAACGTTTTGGAGAGAGAGAGAGAGAGAGAGAGAGAGAGAGAATTATCACTCTCAAGTCACAAATATTGTTCAATAAATATGATCAATATACAATAATATTACTTTTTATTTTAACAATCGGGACATGATTGGGACATGGTCAAAATGCAATATAATATTCTGAAAGTTCACGAGAACTTAAAAAAATCTGAACATAACGTTTCTATTGAACAGTAGGGGCTCAAGCGTGACGGTTTACCTACTTGTTTCATTCATTAATTAATTTCCCAATCAACAAAAAATCGAACCTAACCCATCACTTTACCTAGATCATGTTATTTGTGTCATGGCAGGCAATTAACATCACGGCTTTCTTTAAATTAGAGGTAGTGACTTCGTGGTATTATTATTATTTATTATTATTATAATAATTATTATTATTCAATGTGATGTATTTGAATGATAATTTCATCACGAACCGTTTGAAAATCTAATAAATATTAGTTATAAATTTATTTTTCGTCACTCTGTTTTGTTTATTTGAGTATAATTAAAACAATGTTAAATCCGTTCAATAGACAATTATTTAAATGTAAATGTTAATTTTAACTAAGTCATCTTCAATGTTGTTTAATTTCCTAATAACATGGCTGGGAATAATCATGTTGTATTTCATTTAGGGTTAAATGTTTTATGGCATTGATTACTGTTGAAACTTGAATAAAATAGATATTATTATTATTATTATTATTATTATTATTATTAGTTAAATAAAATATAATAAATAAAAATGTGCATATTTTTTCTGAACTTTTGTTATTTTAACGTCTCATACTCTATTAGTTAAATAAATAAGAATTATAATAAAATGGAAAATAAAAATGTGCACGTTTCATTACTTCCTATTTTTTCTCACTTGATTTAATTCTTTAATAATATTTTAAATAGAAAAGGGCACAATGTTGTATTAGATCCAGTAGGCTAGTATTTGACCATGATAGTCTATACATATCCATAGTATATACATACCGGTAGTCTATCATATTGGCCCTTATCCACTGACTGAAATATTGATACAAATATTGTACCACCTAAATTTCAAATTAAAAGTGGAATGGATTTTTTTAAAGATACCACAAAGATTTTTATAACTGAATTTTCATCACGATGTGAACTTTATCATGAAAACCAGACATTTTCACTTTTCTATATCTTTAATAAGAAAAAAGCTGTTTATAAAAACAGTGCTGTGCACTTTCTAATGAGTTTCATAGGGAAATTAAGTAAAATGTCACCATATTTTAAATCAAAAAGTGGAATGGATTTTTTTCAAGATATTTTAATCATTTTTATATTTGAATATTCGTGACAGTATGTATTTTTCACTGAGAACCAGACATTTTTAGAAAATAATATTGTTATTGGTGAAATTTAAATTTGAAAATCGGGTATATCTAGTTCCCATTGTAACTTAACGGGCTGGCGATCGCACAGGTGACTTAATACAGGTGATGAGACCATCGTCTTAACGCATCATTGGTTTACGGTCGGACCTCGATTTCTGTACATGACTTTTTATGTAATCATTTTTATATACAAGAGCAGTAAGAGTATATGTGTACTTGACTGGGTTCTTCATATAACGTTTTGTACGGGGTCTAAATGAAATCATGTAAATATACGTTGAGTACTATCAAAACACGATCTCCAGATAGATTGATTATTTGTCCTTTGATTGATACGGAAATTACTTCGACAAAGTCCTCAAAGAGCAGGATCTTATGTTTGCCGAATCAATTATACAGCTTTCCTATAGGTTTGCTACACCAATCCAACTTTGACCTTGCCGTTTTTCAATATCCTTTCAAATTTCTGAATTTTGTTGTTATCGATGAATGTATACCTTCGCAATAATTAAGTGACCCAATATTCAAATTTTGACCCATTTACTGTTCGTAAAATATGGTGCAAGATCGAACAACAACCCCCCCCCACACTTATTTATACCATTTGGTCAACATTACACCAATTGACCATCTATCTTACTTGCTTATTTTTGTTTAATTGCTCTGTATGTTGCCAATTTACGACCCAACGAAGTGTTACTTTTTATCAATTGAACGAAAATTACGCCCCACGAAAATAAAAGCATTCAGAGTAGTTATTTTTCAGTTTGACATTTCTGTGTTTTATAAAGTATGTTGATGGACTCTACCATGCTATTCATCCCTTTTACGTAGGATGTCCAGAAATGATACCGGGTTTTATGGGAGATAAGCAAAACCTTTGCTCCAAATGAACCACACCTCACCAGGACTAAGACTTTAGGAAAATCAATTTATTTCCTAATATTATGAAAAATAGTGACTTCAAATTAAGATTCTTTTCACATATATCGATTTGATAAGTTCCAGAATGGTGGTGCAAACGGAATGCCCTTAACTAACTACGGGCCTTCAGTAAGCAAACTGGCTAATAGAACGTGCCCGAATCCGAATGGGATTTGAACCTTCGCGAGAGTGTCCTATAATATCATGCCTGGACACTCAAAGTCAATATAGATTGTCCTAATATAAATGGAATACAAGGCATCACAAGTGGTACTAATCCCCTCACCATAGAGCAATGTCAGAAATACCGGTATTCACTCAAATAAACAAAGGGTAATAACTCTGTCAAATCAAGTTTGCCAGTTTCAAAACACGAACTTGTTCGATATATTATCATGATAAATTATTGTATTATTGTATCAATAATTACATTCTGCTGAGATATTAAGTTTTAGAATTGAGTAATAGTGTTTAACGTCCCAGTCAAAAATATTTTACTTGTATTGAGACGTCGCCAGCTATAAACAAAGGTGTAGAAATTTTGTCTGTGCGTTGCGCTGATGGCATTATACAGCAGTGACACGGGACCTCATTTACTTTAAGTTCCTATCCGAAAGAACCGTAACTTTCATTTCGTAATGCTAAGTGCTTGGCGAAAGAACAGCCACTACCCACTTTCAAGTCTTGGGCAGACCTGGTCTGGGTTCGAACCCAGAAACTCCCACTTACGGAGCGAGCATTCTACCAACCGAGCAGTCGCAGTGGTTTTATAAAGTTTTAGAGCGTTGACAAGTAAGTTGTAATATACATAAGTACGTTGGTTGAAATACTAAATTCCCTCCAAACTTGGTTATACATTTGTTTTCTTGTCTTGTTTGCTAGTTTCTTTCATTGGCTTTTGTTATTTTGTATTGTTTGCTAGTTTCTTTCATTGGCTTTTGTTATTTTGTATTTTAAGTATCTGGTGAACCCGGAGAAAAAAGTAAGTGATTTTTATTTTGTTTATATTGTATACCTGTATAACAAGTACTGAGATAAAATATGCATATAGCACGTTTGGATACAAAGGGGTGGGGGTGGGGTATAAGGAATATGTAGGAAGAATGTTTCCCGAGACGAGATATATTGATTTAACAAAAGCGATCTGTAACATCTCATCTATAATGGATTCGGTAACTTCAAAACTTCAAAAAAAGTTTTGGCGTATAATCAAAAATATGTCCAAAACCTCAATCCAAAAGACAAGTAAACTGACAAATTACGTAAAACGCACGGACTTCCACCAGTATAAAAAAGCCGGGTGCTCCGGAAGAGTAAGCACATCCTGTTTAGCTAGCTACACATGCCTCGTGTGTAATCAAATACCACCCCTCGTAAGGATGTTATACTATCACAAGCTCAAATTCAGACCATATGTCTAGACAACGCATACACTGGTAAAGGTCATGAGTCTCATAAGCCGTGTAAACAACTTAACAACTGCATTTACCAAGTTTTAAGTAATAGAGCGAATCTGTTCTAACACACGTGATTAAAAATTGACCAATCATGCTCTAAGAGAGATTTTATGAGACTCTAAGTGTAAAAATTGAAAAAGTTCCAACGGATCAAAATCATGCAAAAAATTGCAATTAAAATAAAAGCAAAATCTGGATTTTGTAATCTGTAACTCCGAAAGCATCTACCGTTATAGTAGCTCAGTTGTTAAAGTGCTCGCTTCCTATGTGGAAGGTCGTGGGTCCGGGTCTAATCAAGCATTTAGAAATGAAGGTCTCGGAGTCATTCAGGAAAGACCTTAAAAACCGAAGCCCCGTGCCACGGCAGGCGTGGCACGTTGTCTTCACATTGCCCTGAGCACACCGAAAGGGTAAAAAATTCTGCCACTTCTCCTGGTGTAGGTGACGTCATCCTTGACAAGGACGTAAAACCCCATTTAATCAATCAATCCATAAAGTTACTACGTTTCATAACCAGTATCTGGACCTCCTATGCTCTACAAGCCGAATTCCAAATTAGAAAATAAAAAAATATCATAGTAAGACATTGCATTAAATGTTTTCACTATTTTCCTTTACCCTTGGATAACTGAAAGCATAAAATAGAATAAAATCATTCCTCTGGAAAACGGACGGATCGTAATGCAGCATATAAAGGAAAAGTAATGGGCAAATCATAGGAGATATTATGTAAATTGGATAAACTGGATATTAAGTTATGTCTTATCATCAGAACGGATCATTGCACAAAGTCATTCTTCACACTTGATATAGGCAAACAACATTGACCTGTCCGTTTGACCTTCTATAAGGAATATTCAAATATAGAAGAGTCCACTCTATACATAGATAGTAGTGGGATTCACAGTTCATAAGGTGTACACAAGATAAGCGATTTATACAAAATAAACCCTTGTGATTCCTATATGTAAATGAAGTCGCCCATAATAAATATTTTAATTAAAGGTCAAGCGGACAGGTTAATGTTGTTTGCCTTTACCATCACATGTATATCTCCTAGTTATATTATCTGTACTGATTCTTAGTGTAAACATATCAATCATATTCCTCTATGGACGATGGATGTGAAATGGGTAACGCATTATTTACAGCATATGTCGCCAGTCGATATCCAATACGATACTACCGATATATCACCATAAAATATCGATATTTATACAAACTGCATGATTTGGAATAATTAATCTATTAGGGACTTTCTGAACATAAAATAAAGGTTGATACCAGCAGTATGATGTCTCTGAATCCAAAATTGACATATCGCCGACCACGCCCAAAATGTTCCGACACTGGCCACCATCACGGTACCAAAGCTGTGTCACGGCAACTAATTACGTACTAGTGTCAGTGACGTCATTAAATGGCGCTATTCAGACCGAGTTTTAATTCTTTTTGGGTGTAAATCAAGCATCCGGTCATTTGACGAAACATTATGGGCGTGGCCGGCGATACGTCAATTGTTCTGTCTATATTTGACGTTCCGCAGTTCCATGTTCTTTTCGTTCTTAATTTTGCTTTTACACGTGGCGGGTGTAGCCAGTTAGACAGAAGGTGCCTACTTTTCCAGAGCACGCAGTCTTACTTTTCTGTTGAACTTTTGAGATTGTAGTTTGGACATTAACTAGTATTCTCATTTTTGATATATCATACAATACAAGAAAGGCACATCTTTCCCTCCCTTCATTGACAGCCAAGCTCTTTCCACTAATGAAGGTTGAAATAACAAGAGAAATATATATTTAATGATGCTATCTAGGACATAAAACATCTTAAATACGGCGACCAAAAATAAAGCTAACATGACCTAACCGAAACCTTTAATATTTAAGAATAAACGCTTTGTCTAAATTTGCTGTTAGTTAAAATTTGAAATTCCTTTAAAACTAAGGTATACTCTCTCATGCAAAGTATTTCCTTAGCTGATTTTATTAAATATATTTTGGTCCTTTAGGTTTCTATTCAACATCTTAGAAAAAAATTTTGGTTTCATAATTTTGGTCCAAGCACTACTGATGAGGAATTGTATTCCGAAACGGCCGTCTAGTACTGTAATCTGTAGACTGGTATAATATGTAATTTGACAGTTATCTCAAAGCACTTGCGGATAAAATCAAAATGTTTGGATATAAGTCATTTCATATTTTTGCCAGTTAATTCAAAAGAAAAGTCGAATTAGACCAATAAAAATAATAGCTCCATATCGCCCAAAACTTTAGCGTTCACATAGAGACAACCTTCTTTCTCTGCAATATAAGCCTGTATATCATTAAGCCAGAAACTGAATGCAACTATAAATCGTTGGATTGGTTTTTCAATAATTCAATTAACTGCAAGAATGATTTAACTTTCTTTTAGACTTCTGAAATATATTGCCTTTTAAAGACATACATTTTGTCATTTTCAGTCCTTTTGAATTGGCTTCAATGCGATTTGAAACTTTTCTTTTAACGTGTTTCGAATACTACGGTTAAAACAATAATTAAAGAACACAATTTTATTGATTATCTTGTATACTTTGAAACAAAATAAAAAATAATAAAACACTTGAAGTGACACACGACTTCAATCTTTAAAAGGTTAAAAGAGCAATTCATCAAGTTTTTTTTCTGTGGTTGTTGAAGAAGTTTATTTCAGATTCGTTTTAATACACTTGTCAAATCGCCATGTATGCTGTCAGTTTCTGGAAAATGATTGTTTGGGGCTTTTGCTGAAAAAGATTTAAATTTAAATAACATTTTTCTTTCATTTCTGTTTTGAAAAACAGAGTTTATCAGGAACTTTATTTGTTATAAATAATGGTATTCTTTGTAAGTGACACATTTGTAGTCTCTATAGAATTAAAAAATCATTGAATAATCTCAGAAATATACCGCTGCCTCAATATGCTGCTAATTAAAATCTGAAAGGTTTTCTCCCTCATTTTCTTAGCTTAATTTGTTCCTTTGGATATTCCTCCAGCCCCTTGAAAAAAGTCTGTTTCACAGTGTTGATCCATCCAAGCACTTCTGATGAGGAATTGTATTTCGAAGCAGTAAGCGAGTGATGTAAAACTAACAGTGGTACAATATGTAATTAGTTGCTATTTATTATGCTATATTAGTGTGTAGAGTACACAGACAGCAAAGTAAAAATTAAATAGGTTAATTAACTGCAACACACACACGCGCGCACACACACACTGATGCATATATATATATATATATATATATATATATATATATATATATATATTATAAAGAGCTCAACTATATATATTAAGAACAAACGTACCGATCCATTTTGAAATCACAATCACAGAGCAAAGTAAAACCTGAAAAAAGCTGACAATTTAATTAAAACACTTAAGTTTCACCAAGGAAGTAAGACCGGGCGCGCCGGAGGGGTAAGCGCCATCTATCTATGCTAACTATATTCGTCACGTTTGCAATCGAAAGGAACGTGGAACATAAATGAAATAAATGTGTGTGTGTGTGTGTGTGTGTGTGTGAAACTTTATTGGTGACATTTATATAAAAAGGAAATTGAAAATGAAATATTTGGAAGACAGATTCTTATAAAAATTTAAAAATCATGGTTGGCACTATAAATTCCTCAAAATATAAATTTATGTTTTATCGTTCAAATTATTGCCTTGGATGGATTTGGTAAATGCATTTTTTTATTTCCATTTTTCTTATTTCAACATCTTAAAAATGATTTCTACAAGTTCAATCCGAGCATTACTAAAGAATTTTATTCCGAAACGATGGTCTAGTGCTGCAAAATTAATAGTAATAATTGGTACGTCAGACAGGTTTTTAGTAACATTACTGTATTGGGATCAATAAAACGACGTTTAAAAGAGCAACGTCTCAGTTTTTAGAAATAAATTAACAGACGTTTTAAAGAGGATATTAAAACTTATATCAGCAGACAGGAAAAACCAAATTAACCTGATTTAATACACAGTGCCTTGCAGAAATTGTCACAATAATTTGTTGAAATACTTGATCTATTAAGTCTCATATTAACTTGGTTTGCCAGTTTTTACTTTACTTTTCGGGATGGTAGTTTTGACATTGGTTTGCCAGTTTTTACTTTCCTTTTCGGGATGGTAGTTTGGACATTGAACGCAATTATTGTGTTTGATTTAATCACCATAATAAAGAAATTGAAGATAACCTTCTTGACGCGAGGTTTTATATGAATTCATGTAATGCAGAAAATTGTTCCAATGACCAATCGTTACGCCTAGGTAGCAATGGCTTCTGTTGTTTCAAACGCTACTTATATGTTTTCAATACCTCTGTATGACTCAAAGATAATAAAGAAAGAAAGTTCTTAAATGATTAATGATAAAAAACTATAGCTTATCATGTTAGTCAAATGTCTTACCAATTTGATTGGAGATGCGGCTCAAGTCAATCACTATGCAATTATAAAACGCCAATGTTGTATTTGGCATTCTATTACAAAAAGGGCTAGACCAAATGACATACCATCTCCTGTTTGATTGGAGATACTTATCAAGTCGGTCACTATATAATTTTCAATTTGCTTCTCATCTCCTGTTTTATGCTGCTTTAGAAGGCCACTTTGCAATGTATAAAACGCCTAAGTGCATTATATTGCAATAGGCTAGACGTCACAGCTTTGGAAGTCAAGCAATATTGCAAAAAAAGAAAAAAAGCGATATTTGTTAGGATATCAAGACCACTTATATTTAAGATGGCATACTAATCCCGCCATTCACCTCTTAAGGTAAGGTTCAAAATACTTTTCATTTACTTTATTATTTGGTAAAAAAGCCAGTCTGGTCGCAAATGAGAGTTATTGTAAGAGCCAGTCGGTCATAATCTAATTTAGTGTAAATCTGATTTTGCAGTCCTTTGAACACAATACATAGTATTCTTCATTTTATAATATGGAAGAGAGTATATCCTTAACCGAGAAGACGTATTATTCTAAGATAAACATTATTTAGCAATATTATCTGCTTCTTAAATTTTAACAATCCTCAATAACAAAGATATGTTTAATCTCTTAGGTAGATATTGGTAAGATGCATTTTGGTCTGTTTCTTTTTATATTTTAACATCATAAAAATCACAATTTTTGTTCGAGTACTACTGATCAGAAATTTAATTACAAAACGACCGTCTAGTGCAGGGAAATCAAAACAGGTTTAATAATAACAATTTGTACAAAGTACACTGTCGATTGAAATGGCTTTTTCAGATTTTGTGGAAAAAGACATTCTGCATATATCAAGATAAATGTCTCATTGACCCGAAGTCACACGTCTTATCATATTATAGAAGATCATTTATTATCCTCGATATTTATCTCGTCGACCTTGGTATGCACGAAAGAAATACAACAGTTTGCAGTAGGAGGTGCTTAAGCTTTCAAAGCACTCGGCCTCACTTCCCTAGTGGAAATTTACATGTTTAACTTAATTTTTAAAACGTTTTTTTTGCTTTGCAATTGTGTTTTGGAAATGAACTGGTATGTTTGTTTTTGATTTTGATAGTAAGAAGAAATTAAGCTGCACGTCGAATAAATGGGATGGTTTGCATCCTCAAATAACCTCTACATTGGACATATATTCCAGTTTCCAGTCATTGTCGGGATTGACAAATCCAGTGGTTTCATTTTTACCATCTGTCGCCCATTCAAACGTAAATTTTAAGAAAGCAATATAATAGTAAGGATAGTTAAAGTCTGTCCCGAGCCATTAGGCCCATCAGGCCGGAGCTTATCCTGGTTTCCGTGGCGTTAAGCGACTGAGAGTACAAGACTCCCAGCAGGGTTAACCTCCAGCATTTTGCTGGTACTCATTTATCTTTCAGCTGAGTGAACTGGAACAACGTGAAATTAAGTGTCTTGCTCAAGGACACAACACATCGCCGGGTCCAGGGATCGAACCCACGACCTTAGTAAGGATAATCTCAATATAAATGTTATCCTTACAATGTATCAACATATATAATTATGTTCTAATTTTTGTTTTTTTTTTATGTTAAAGAAAATGATGTCGGGCAATACACAGTGTAAATATACTAACTTTAAATAGCGTAAAGTCAAGGAACTTTTTTTAAGGAGGAAGTAATATGAACCTATCCATCTTCGTAAAGCTTTAGGGTGTATCTGTGATTAATTCCCTCCAATGTAATCAATCAATGTGCTGTAAAGAAATAATGCTTAGACTGAAGGTTGCAAAAGTTCCTTTAAGCACTAGCACGGTCCTAATTATTGCCAAACCCCACCGCTTAGATTTTGCAGCACTAGACAGCAATTAGATGACAGAAACTTATGAAATACTAGTAAACAATAATTATGCGTCTCATTATCAAAGACATAATATTGATTTTTAAGAAAAAAACATCAGATATTGGCATATGACTCCGTTATGTTGTTAAAGAGCGCAAAAAATAAAATAATTATAAAAATTAAAAAAAATTAAAACAACACTATATCAACAATGATTATTTTGTTATCATCGTGTTGGAGAGCGATACTGATTTTAAATGGGGTTGATTAAGATTGTCAAATGTGATGAAATTGTCAGTTAAAGGAAAATCAGAATTATCTGTTCCATAAGTGATTATGTTAGCTTCATACGGAGGACAATTTACATTTTAATGTTTTAAATCAAGTTTCTTTAGATAATTATTTTGAAAAAGAAAATAATCCGAGAAAGTTTATAAAGAACATGACATTTCTTATAATGGAATTTCTTAGTAAATGGCACTTTTAATCGATAGGATGCTAGAATTTGAATTTGAAATCCATAAAATTACATGTCATTTAGATGCAATGACAGAATAAAAGAAAGTAATCTGAATTAATAGAAATAAATGTTGCAACTGAAAAACGCGTACTTTATAACAACCAACAAAGAATACCCAGAATAGAAGTTGACGCTTTAACTGTTACATAAGGCAGCACATGGAACTTGACAAGTTTATAGATTAGTAAGATGGCTGATATCAGTCATGGCACTCTACAGTAACTTTACTGTAGTGCGTCATTGATGTACACTTGCATTTTGACAGTCTACAGTAAAATCAACAGTAAACTTTAACTATAGTGCGTCATCGATGTCATCGATAGACACATGCATTTTGGCAGTCTACAGTAAAATCAACAGTAAACTTTAACTATGGCGCGTCACATATATTTTGACAGTCTACAGTTAAAATTTAAATATATAGCGTCATCGATGTAAACATGCATTTTGACAATCTATAGTAAAATTAAACTGTAGTGCGTCATCGATGTACACATGCATTTTGACAGTCTACAGTTAAGTTACTGAAGAGTGGTATGGCTCATATCGGCCATCGTAGATTAGCCTAGATAACCAAAGCATCTTACAAGAAACTAGCTCAAGAATAGATATGGACACAATTTAGTTAAATCAATATGATATACTACAGGTTCATTAAACGAATCATTGAATGACTTAACTAGTAAGGAATAAATGATTTTAGAGTAGAATCAAAAAGTAAGACAATTTTCTAAAAAAATGACCTCACCAGAATGCGCAACGACGAATTTGCCATCTCCAGTTTGATTGGAGTTGCTAATCTTTTCAGTCATATATTAAGTATTAAATCTTAAATAAAAAACAAACATAAACCACATTCCAGAAACAAAATAAAACCTTTAAACTGACAAGTTAGGCTAAACACGTAAACGTTCGTTCACCACAGAAATGAGGCCGGGTGGTGCTCCGGAAGGGTAAACACTTTCTGTTTGGCTAGCTACACACGCCACCAGATGTGATAAAACATCCTCTAGCACTTAAGTAGCATGATAACAAAATGATCAGCAATAACATGGCAAAGGTAATGAAACTGATAGTATCACATTGGAACAATTGAGGTTATAGATACATTACAGGGAAGTATAGAAATGAAACGTAACTAACTTAGGCCCTAGTACGAGAATCGAATAGAACCGTGCAGTAATGTTTATTACAGTGTACTGTCAGATATTGTCCAATTTACCGCTTTCGGAGCACCCGGTTCACTTCCCTGATAGAAGTTCACGTGTCAGTTACAAAGTTTTAACCTTGCTTCTAGATTGTGATTCGAACATGGATTAGTATGTTTGTTTTTTATCAAATGCAAAAGTGGTACTTGTTGATAGTTTAAGGTTTTTAAATGCAAAAAAGTTTGTTCAAAGTCTGGAAATTTATAATCCCTGGTTTCCATATATGTTTCCTCATTTTTTGTCTTTCCTTTTTTAGTTTAGTTGGTTTGTCATTTATTATAATGTACCGTATTCTTTGTTACGTTGACTGTTGCAAAGCATACGTTTATCAGTTGCAAATTTAAAGCACAAGCCCAGGCTTTTAAACACCAGGAAAAAGCAGATGAAATAAAGATTTGCTATAGAATCAAAAACAAACATACTAATCCATATCCGAAACACAATCCAGAAGCAAAGTAAAAACTTTGGAACTGACAAGTTAGGTTATACACGTGAAATTCCATCAGGGAAGTAAGGCCGGGTGCTCCGGAAGGGTAAGCACCTCCTGTTTAGCTAGCTACACCCGCCACGTGTGTAATCAAAATTTTGTGAAAGGAACATGGAACATGGAACTATGAGACGTCAAATATATCCAGGGCAATCCTGGACACAGAATGTAATATTTTAATAACACAATTTTTGTTCTGTCATCGTGTTTAGTAAGGGCATCGATTTTTAATGAGATTTATCAAACCTGTCAAATTTGATGAAATTGTGAGTTAAGGGAAATTCCAAAATTATCTGGTTGAGTAAATTATTAGTTTTGCTTCATACAGAGTGAAATTTACATTTTAAATCACTCTTCTTCATTTAATTTCTTTCTAGAAGAGAGTTTATAAAGAACATGATATTTTATATAATAGAGTTTCTGACTAAGTGACGTTTTTGATCGATAGGTATAGGGAATTCCAAGCATTAGGATAAAGGTTTGAAAACCATTAAATTACATGGAACCTTAATACAGTAAGAAAACACGACTCTGTTACATCAGCGATGGATGATGCAATTGTATATACGACAACTTTATTGAAACGTGAAATGAACTATTCTGTTAAGAGAGATAAAATGTAATCAAAAACTAACATACTAATCCATGTCCGAATCACAATCCAGAAGCAAAGTAAAAAACTTTGGAACTGACAAGTTAGGTTAGACACGTGAACTTCCACCAGGGAAATGAGGTCTGGTGCTCCGGAAGGGTAAGCACCTCCTGTTAAGCTAGCTACACCCGTCACGTGTGTAATCAAAATTGTGTGAAAGGAACATGGAACTATTAGACGTCAAATATATCCAGGGAAATCCTGGACACAGAGACATTAAACTTATCAACAATACTGTGATGACGGCCATAAAACTTTTTGAGGGCCTTGATAAGCCTAAGCTTGCAATATCCCTGAGTCAACAATTTATTTGCAAGCAGCCTACTTCGTTGTAAAAAGGGTTGTTGAGGAATACGACGTGACGTTTTTGACAAAACCTAAAGTCGCCAAGAATAAGCCGCAACTAAACTACCGAATACACACATTAAACACGAAACATAGGCAAATATTTAAACTCCCTTCTCTTTGTTTATGATAATGCACTTATATAAAAGTAGTTACAACTAGAAAAACTGTGAGCCACAAGCTCACAAAAAATACCAACGCTCCCCCCACATAAAAAATCCATCGGATCAAATTTTTAAATAGGAGGTGCACATCTACATTATATCACAAAGATTGTTTGAAAGTTTCATGAAAATCCATTAAAGGGTTTAGGAGGAGTTGCGGATAAGAGATAGGTACCCTAAGGTGTAACGGAAGGACGGACGGACACACGGACGGACACCCCTATCACTATATACCCCCCACTTTTTAAATGGGGGGTATAACAAGGTTTCTAATGACAATACTTTATCTGTATTTATTGGTTTTGGATTGTGTTGCGTTCTTAGCTGTGTTGTATGTAGACAAATACATCTTTTGCAAGTATAAATTTCTTTCTTATATAGAAGAATATGATAGGTATTTAAATCATATTGATAAAAACATCATATTTTATGTAATGCATTAACACAATTTGCAGAAACAATCATTTTGTATTTATTCTTGATAAAATAACAAATTGAGACAAAATGTCTTCTGATTATTTCCTTCTTGTTATTTTTGTTTTCTGTTCTGCTTATAACAAGTTAATCGGCTTAAATACAATTTTAGATGAACATAGGAACTACAGCTGTCTTACTACAGCGTAAACATGCTTTATTAAGCAGCTTAAGCCATATAAGCGCGATGTATTTTGAAAAGCGCCAATTTTAGCGTTATTGTTGATTTCCGTTGGGTATTGTTATCTATAAAGCAGTTAAATGTTAACGCTTAATTTTGTTTTGTTGTTATGTGGAATAAAGGGTTTGTTAATTTGGTATGTAAACCTAAAGAGAAATAGAGGTAGTAATGTAATTATCTGTCGACCGATGTAACCAAGCTTCACGAAACAAGACAAAAGAGTATTAAGGAATTTACATAATTAATAGATCAGAACTGGTAAGACTTTCGAAAATTAAATATACATTTTGAAAGAGGTTATTTACAGGGATAATTATAAGACAAAGAAGACAAAATGAAAATAACTGTGTTTTGTGCTACAGAGGAAAAATAAAAAACAAACATACTTATTCATATCCGAATCACAATCCAGAAGCAAAGTAAAAACTTTGGGACTGACAAGTCAGATTAGACACGTGAACCTCCACCAGGGAAGTGAGGCCGGGTGCTTCGAAAGGGTAAGCACCTCCTGTTTAGCTAGCTACACCCGCCATGTGTTTAATAAAAATTGTGTGAAAGGAACGTGAAACTATGGAACTACGGGACGTCAAATATATCCAGGGCAATCCTGGACACAGAGACATCAAACTTACCAACTATACTATGATGACGGCCATAAAACTAGAATACAACACAGTCGTTCACGCATATCATCTGCTAAATAGAATAATGAATAATTGTTTGTTATTATTGGATGTTACTTGGTCATTGGAAAAAAAATGTTTCTAGACTACCCTGAAATTTCGAGAGCAAATGTCCTAAATTTGTTAACCTCCATCTTTTATTTCAGATAATGCAAGTCATTTTTTAATTAATTTAATTTATTTTGGTGTACATTCGAAAAGTTGTCATCGCGAATTGATTTAGTATGCGAATATATCGAATGTATAAATATCTAGTATGCTGATATACGTACTGAAATATCACTTAAAATGTTTATATAAGCCAGTCTTATTTTTTTTATATCGTGTGACACTTCTCAATGAATAAATTAACGAACACAACTACTATTTACTAGGTTAGTAAACTGACAATCGAAAAATGGAAGATTATCTGCCTTCGCCTCGATGCCATTCTGCTTGCGAGAAAGTTATCTACAGTATCAAAGCCAGTCAGTAGCATAAGAAAATAAAAAATCCATTTTCAACAAAAATAACTTTATTACACTTAGTTTTAAAGATATGTCGCATACATTATCAAATCACAGGAAAAGTCGAATTGACCTAATTTCATTTCCGTCTAAATTGATGACTATTTTAAATTACCACAAGAAAACCTTTTACAGCATCCGATACTTGTTGTAAAATTCTTATGGCTGATAGCTTTAAAAAAGCAAGTAAATGAGAAATAGCCTGAATCAGTTGCTAAATCGTGAAATTTTAAAATAAAAAACAAACATACTTGCCTATGCTCAATCCACAACCCAAAACATTTATAAACGGTTAAAAAGTAATTATCTACCCATTTACACTCTCCATGATAAGAAAGAACGAAAGGACATGGAACTATGGAACGTCAAATGTATCTAGGGTAATTTTTGATGCAGAGTAAATACTTATCAATGGTATTGTGAGGATAGCCGTAAAAGTATATAAGTGCTAAAATGAGAGAAAATTGAAGGATGTTAAATATAGTCTCATTGTCTGTATATTTAGAACGAGGAGCTTCTTTATTCAATAGTCTATAAAGATGTTTTTTCTGAAAAAGTAAGTAATGTTCTAAATGTCCTAACTGTCGACAAAAATCTAAATGATAACATACTTTGAAAATATTCACTTTAACATTTAGAGAGAGAGACAGAGAGAGACAGAGGTTTATCTATTTAATATAGACTTTAAAGGATGAGAGAGAGATTTTTATCTATTTAATATACAAGTATAAACTTTAAAGGATATTTCGAATGAATTAAGACCGAAAACAGAATATAAAAACAAAATATTTAGGAAGATGACGCTAGATTTAGAAAACGGATTACTATATTATATTGTTATATGAATACGCGAATCATTCAGTGTGCAAAATATTCAATTCTTTCATACTTCCATAACAAAAAGAAAAAATAATATCTTTTCTTGAAATTCAATTTTTCAACAACATATCAACAATTTATCAACAATATAGCCGTAGCAATAAAAATAGCAACGCTATGGCGCAGGAATTAAAATCCCCCTGTACGTAACCCATGAGATGACGTCACCGATAGCCAACCCATTCATGCAAAAGTAACATAAAAATCTGGCCGATCAAAATGCTTTAACAAATTAAAATTGAATTATTATGATATGATATGATAACAACATGCATAAACATGATACAAAATCAAAACTAGAGACTCTACTTAAAGATTTTCCAGATGACTTTTTTTCAAATGCATTCATATAAGCACATAATGCAAAAGCAAAAAATTCTGAAAAGATGGCAAATGCAAATGAAGAATAAAAAGTGAGTTCTATTAGAAAGTCCACTTAAAGATTTTCAAGACATATTTTTCAAATGCATTCATATGAGCACAGAGTACAA
This sequence comes from Anadara kagoshimensis, assembly GCA_021292105.1. Lineage (NCBI taxonomy): Eukaryota > Metazoa > Mollusca > Bivalvia > Arcoida > Arcidae > Anadara > Anadara kagoshimensis. The sequence continues at coordinate 9,522,070 of CM037864.1, forward strand.
AAGGAAAATGTCTTCAAAGATAACATATACACATCAAGTTTAAATGTGATTTTTTTACAAAATATATTCAATGGTTTTCCAGACGATTTTTTCCAATGCATTGAAAAACACAAAAACAAAAACATTGATTCTTGAAAGATTACATAAACACGTAAAGAATAACAGTGATTAAAAATACACCTAATGGGTTTCCTGACTTTAAAAAAAAAATACATTCGTATGAGCAAAGAATAAAATAAAACCAAAAAATCATGTAAGATTACATACGAGATAAAGTGATTTCTGTTAGAAAGTAAACTTAATTGTTTTCCAGACGATTTGTTTCAAATGCATTCAAACCAACACAGACTAAAAAGCAAACAAAATCTTGAAAGATGATATATGGGCATAAATGATAAAAAGTGAGTTCTATTAGAACGTAGACTTCATGTTTTTTCCAGACGATTTTTTCAAATACATAGGTATGAACACAGAATACAAAATCGCAAAATCTAGAAAGATGACAAGTGGTTGTGATTAGAAAGCACACTTAATGATTTCCATACGGGTTTTTTAAATGAAAGATGACATATGCACATAAAAGATAAAAAGAAAGTTCTATTAGATAGATAATCTTAAGATTTTCCAGACGAAGTTTTCAAATGCATTTAAATAAGCACACAATGCAAAAGCCAAAAAAACTTGAAAAACGACATATCTGCATTAATGATATAAAGTGATTTCTATTAGAAAATACACAATTTGTTTTCCAAACGTAATCATAGGAGCCCAGAATACAAAAGCAATAAATTCCTGAAAGATGACATACGCAAGTAAAGGATATAAGTGATTAGAAAATACACTTAATGGTTTTTCCAGACGATTTTTTTCAAATGCATTGATGAGCACAGAATAAAAAAGCAAATTGTCTTGAAAGATGACATATGCGCATGAGGGATAAAACGTTATTGCTATTGGAAAGTTCACTTAAAGCTTTTTCAGACCATGCTTTTTTAAAACGCATTCAAACTAGCACAGAATACAAGTAAAAAGTCTTGAACGATGACATATTAGCATAAAAGTGATTTCTATTGGAAAGTCCACTTAAAGATTTTCTAGACAATTCTGGTGTTAATTCCATACATACAGGACATGGGATGTATTTTATGTAATGATTTTACTCCCAAATGAAGACAGATTGGTCTGTTTATGTAATCCTCCGTTCTGTAGCGTGTTATATGCTAATTGACAGGCATAGGAAATTGATCAATTTTCTTATAATGCAATATATCAATCCATTATCCAACGTGAAGTGATAATCAGAAGTGATAAATCATGAAGTTCGGGTTTTTGCCGTGATTCTTTTTTTGTTTAATGCAGATTGTGATTGATCAAATGGCAGTTTTATTTAGTTACTCATGGTCGGCTGGTAGTCTGTATTCAAGACATCAATCAACAACACCACAAATAAATCAATCAATCTTGTACCGCTTCAAAGACTAGCATTTATTTCATCTATTTTTCAACGATTGTTATTGTTGTTTTTTATTGTTATGTTTTTGTTAAGAGCAACGTCGCTTAGAATGGTATAAAATCAGTTCATGTTACTTATTTGGTTTCAAATATAACCAAATAACTAATATCCATCAAGGGTAGAATGTTATTGTGGTCCATGTGTTTTTAGATTGTCTTGTTTTACCATTTCTTTTCATGTGGTTTTAGTTTTCGTGTTCTGATTCTATAAATATATGCCAAAATGTATATGTACTTCAGACAGGAATCGCACGATTTTCTCAGTTTTTAACGATTTTAATTGTTATGGTAACATTTTGTTAAGAGCATTTTTAAGGTCAATAAGTCTTACGCTAATGCAGGGCCTGTTCCCACTACGGACAATTTATACAAGGAAGCAAATTGGTTACAATTACATATTATACCAGTTTTAATTTTACAGCCCTAGACGGCCGTTTCGGAATACAATTCCTCATCAGTAGTGCTTGGACAAAATTATGAAACCAAAATTATTTTGAAGATGTTGAAAAAGCTACCAAAAGGACCAAAATATATTTTATTAAATTAAGCTAAGGAAATACTTTGCATGAGTGAGTATACCTTAGCTTTTGAGAAATTTCAAATTTTAACTTGCAGGAAATTTAGACAATTATAGTATATTTCTGACAATAATATAGAGGATCTTAGACGAGTGGGGGTTTAATATGAAATTTATTAAACGAGTTTAATAATTAAATATGCCACGAGCCTTGGCGAGTGGCATATTTAATTATTGAACGAGTTTAATAAATTTCATATTAAACCCTCACGAGTCTAAGATTCTGTATATCACATAACTCAAAGTACCGAGGCATAATGACATGTAAATATTATTTGATGCCATATAGAAACAGACGATTTCTATCTAGGTCAGACAAATCACCTCCAAATTAACTGCTCAAGTAAGAATATAGTTCTATTTGGTTATAGTGAAAGTAAATTAATCACCTAGAAAAAAAGACATAATCAGTATGTAAGTTTAAATCATAATATTTCTCCGAATGCATCAAAATTATTTTTCAAAGAATCGGAAAGTCTTCAAAAGTCTAAAAATAAACAACAGACTGACACGGTTTTCATATGACGTCATTAGGCACGACCATTAGGTAAATCAGAAGCGTGATAACTGATTACGTCACAATCAAGTGATATGACATGGGTACCTGTGTAATACGAAAAATATTACACCGTTTTATTCCATCAATAAACAGGAGGGTTATGTGATATACGAAATTATTGCCTACTGAGTTTGTGATATCCTCGGGGCACCAGCCAAATGATTTGTTGACTTAGGGATAATGCAAGACTAAGATTATCAATGTCCTCTAAAAGTTTTATGGCCGTCATCAAAATAACATTGATAGGCAATGTGTCTCTGTATTCAAGGTTATCCTGCTCATTCTGAACTTTGATTTTACACATGGCAGGTGAAGCAAGCTCAACTAGAGGGGCTTACCTTTCCGAAGCACCTGACCTCACTTCCCAAGTAGAAGTTCATATGTTTGTTTCTGAATTCAAATGCAACCAGATTGTTGGATGTCATTAAAGCTAGTGTCCGTTAGGAGTAGAGGGCTTTATTATCAGTGTGTTTTTATTTTGTCTTGTTTACCGTTCCTTTTGAATTCCTGAGGTTTTAGTATTTCATCGACATTTGCTAAGAACTACGGATATGTCACGAATTGCACAATTTTATCAAATTAAAAGTCATCCATTGACCATGCATTAACAATGATTTACATATAGGGTCTGAAACATTAGAAATGTGACCATGCCTTTGGAACCGGATTTGACCAGTTTCATGCAGAATTCAAGTATCGACGCACTTGAAAACCGGATTTCTGAACACTGTTTTGTTTTTGAGTATTTTATTAACCACATTTAATGCTTAAAGTTTCATTACATTTCCTGACCTTCCCTTTGATAATTAAACCCGATTGTCTAAGATTATAGAAAAAAGTTAGCCGACAGTTAGTCATGACTGTTTATATGTAAGGACAATTTTATCGATATTTTGACTGAATTGTCCATTTTATCAAGTAAACCTATTAACCTTAATGGTCTGTCCCGTATGTCTACACATCTGTGTATGAAATATTTGATCAGTGGACTAACTATGATATTAGTGTATTAGTCTAACCAATTCATTCAGACTTGCTCTATCAAGCATGTTAAGCTAAAACATTTCAGAAGTACTGTTATATTTTCTTGTAAAAGACAGCAAATTGCATTGCAAAGAATATGAAAATCAATGTCAATCCAACACACCTATACTTTAGTATGCAATAAAAAACTTTTGTATTAGATGTAAGATTTAAATTCAATAAAGTGAAAAAGCAGTAACTTTAAGAATAGACTGTACTTAAAATGAATGAAGTAAAACACATACATAAAGACCTCCAAGGTAACAAAAATATGAACTGTATATACACGTCTGTGAATATAGATTCTTCTTGGTTGAAATATGAAGCAACAGGACCTGAAAACATTGGTATAAATGGAAATATATTGAAATTATCCCTGTTATAAATGGACACTCTTGTTCTTTGTTTATATAGAGGTTGACGCTAGAGTAGGTTTTACTGTTTTTCGATTCCCACCGTAATAAAAAGATATACGACAATATACATCTTAACATATCTCAGAAACGATGTTATTTAAGTACACACGTGTTGCTTGCAATAAAAGTTTAGCACTCATAAATATAATCCTATAATAAATTCCATGAATCGTGACAGATACCTAGTCCATTAATTTTGGATGGTAGAACGACTGCCTTCGTAAACGCTTAATAACTTAAGTTTTACATTTCTTCTTGTCTACATGCAAATTCACGGAAGTGTTGAGATATTACCTTCTACACCCTGCATAAAATATTAGAGGTGAAATATAAAAAAATCAATTATAACCTTTGATGAAAAACAACCATATTTACATTATTAATTACAGCTACAAGAGGTGCTTACCCTTCCGGAGCACCCGCCCTCGTTTCCCTGGTGGAAGTATACGTGTCTAACCTGACTTCTCAGTTCAAAATTTTTTACTTTGCTTCTGGGTTGTGATTCGGACATGGATAAGTATGTTTGTTTTTTACTTGTAAGAATATGGGTCCTTTTGTTTAGCTACAGTGCATTAAAGCAGTTTAAATGATAATGGTTTTAGATTACATAGCGTTTTTTCGTGCGTGTAAATTTGGAATTTCTTGCTGAAATCAAGAATTCCCATCATAAAAGAATAAGTATGAAAAGTTCCTGAACGATAAAAAATATCTGTTTCCTTTTATGACCAATTTCACAGTTACAAACCGATAATTGGTGAAATATTGCAGTATGTGTTGTATGACATTTAACAAATTCCCAAATTCACCATTTATCTGAGCTTTTTGACAACATAGTTACGTAAATTTCTAACAACATATCACAATTTTGACAGATATGCATCGTAGTTAGAAAAGATAATTGCTATGTTCAAATCTTCTTATGTATATTCATGTTATGGGATTTTAAGTATGATCAATATTGATGTCCTGTATAAAGATAATAATAATTGTTAAATAATAAATGTGTTTGAAATTTATCAGCCATTTTAATACATTAAAAGAAGGAGAGAGAATTATGTAACTGAAAAGCATGTAATTGGCAAAAATGGCTATCCTACCAAGAACACTTCACAATACAAGTAAATGTGCACAACAATAACGTTAAACTTTGAAATCACAATCACAAAAGCAAAGAGAAAACTTTGAAAATTTTAAATTAAAAAAATCCGTAAAGTTCTATCTGTGAAGTGAGGTCTGGTGCTCCAGAAGGAGAAGCACTTCCTTTCTTGCTGGTCTCATTCGCCATATGAGTAATCAAAAGTTAGAACAACCAAATAAGAGTGATATAGTGACCATTGGCTGTAAATATTTCAACAAGGCTTGCCATGTAGTTTAATACCGGATCGGCAAATTATCAACTAAGTAGGCAGCTTAGCTAACAAATGGTCGTTTTGTTAGTGTTGTCATAGATAGATGAACAGTTATAAAGGGACCCTTATCTTTTGAACTCTGTTGTAAGTGTAAACTTGTCGAGGGTTAGAATTGTGAAATGCAAGCCGGATACAGCAGGATTACAAAAGGACCATTAAAGTGCACATTATATTGTTTCTAGCAGTCAGTGCTGATTGCATAACTTGTTTCATAATTATATTTCTTTTGGTGCAGTCCAAAAAGTGACGCCTGAAGTTCTTAAAACAATCCACTTTTGTCTGAATCTAATTAAATATCGAAAGTACATGTATATTATCATTTTTGTTTTGGATTTATGCATTTGTAATTTTGTTATTTTGTTCTTTCATCAAAATAAGGTATTGTGTAATCTAAACAAAATGTATATAAGTTTATAAAAAATTATGAGCATTGACATTGATGTAAATTGAATAAGTTACCGTAACACGTAAATTACCCATCTGAATATTGTTCGTAAGCAATGTAATAGAACAGTGTTATTTCTTTGTATTTAACAATAAATCAACATCGCACAAGTGTAATATTTCTAGGGATTTAATTCCGTATGGCTTTGGCTTTCAAATATATGTTTTTGTTTTTGGGTTTGTTTGTAAAGAAGACATAATGCGCACTTTAAGAAAATCTAATGATAATTGCCAACACATGTATATTAAAATCACTGATTAAATTTTGTTCTTATGAATAAAAGACGCCTTTATGACTTTGTTTTGTACCCGAAACCACTAAATGTTATACAAATTGTTTTTCATAGTAATATTACTTGATTTAATTTGCTATTTCGGTCAAAATTAAATTTTTTGTGTAGGGCTCAAATGGAAGTCTTTACAATAAGCGCAGAATTTATGTTCCAATATGTGTTTGGTTGTTGTGTTGTTTTATTTGGTTGTTACTGTATTAACTTCAATCATGTCATGTTATTAATTGTGTTGACTGTTGCTAAGTATATGTTTTCAGTTATAAATGGGTTTCCTCTATTTGCAGATTATCCATTTATTTAATGAAAAGAATTTTGAAAATTTAAAATTCTTTTTCCTTAATTCCATATGTATATTCATGGTCATTTATCATGTTAAAACATGGCCGTTGAAAGTCTATAATTATAAAAAGATTGATTGTTCTTTTTAAAATTCTCAAATGTTACTCGAAAGTAAAGTTATAAAAAGCATATCAACTGATGTTTGACTGAAATTACAGTTCAATACAGACACTGTGTTATCTTGAAGTGACATAAAAATGAAAGATAAAAACCGGCAAATGTAAAAAAAAATCAAGAATTCTGATATAAAATATCACCTTTAGATCGATTGGTTTTGGATGTTATAAAAATATAGTGTTTATGTGTAATCTAATTTTTTATTCATTTTGGTTTCACAATTTTGGTTCAAGCACTACTGATTTTTTTCCCGAAACGGCCGTCTAGAGCTGTAAGATTAACACTATGTAATATGTCATTCAACACATATATCTAAATATTAACAAGAAATTGACTTGAATTGAAAGGTGAAACAACAAGTGTTTTCTCGGGAACTGTGCTTTTAATATTGTTTCACAAATATATTAAGAGATATTGGTCACGTGGTACGCTGGCTAGTCACACTGTACGTATGTACCCCAAGTAAGTATGGTTGTATTATCAGTGACCCCCCCCTTGAATTTTGTCTTTGTTTTTATTACTCCCGTTGTTATGTTGTATATTCTTCGTTTCACTGACTACTGTCGGGTACTTGTTTAAAATATTTAAATGCAAGGGATGTTTGTGCATTGTATCGTAAGATAAGATAGATTTTTATTTTCTAATAGGCTTGTTTGTAAAAGAAGTGGATAATTTGGTGGTTTGGGTATCGCATATACTACCACATCACTGGACATTAAATACGGTGCCCGACAGTGATCCATAGATATGTGTTTGTATTTTCTTGTGTCTAGTTAGTAACTGTATTTTGTCGCATTTTTTTTGTTGCTATGACCAAACCAGAGAACAAAACAGTTTGAACTGAAAGACATGTACTAAGGAACAACCAACGCAACCAAGGACACGACTAGTCAATGATACGATACTAAAGAACACAAGACGACGAACACATGACAGGACTACTGCTTGTAAAATTTGTAAAAGCTTGTGCCTAAGTCGTCCCAAATCAAAAGGACCAAGCTAACAATTTTAAAAATATCCGCACTATTTTGTTAACAGCAATAAGATTGAATGTATTTTAAGAAGTATTGCATATCCACTTTTAGGACTATAAATCATGCTTGGAAGACTTCAAAATCCAAGAAAATAACTTGATGGATGATTTCTATTACTGATATTAATATCGCTGTCTTGATTTTACTTTAACTAAAATGATTTAACTGTAACATTGAAAACACGACTTACAATTGAATAAATTTAATTGGATATTGGAAACATACAAGGATATATAAAATAACAAATTTGTTTAATACAGACATTGACGTAAACAAAAATGCATTGAAAGAGGAAAAATAAATAATCAAAGTCCGGATATTTGATATTCCCTTCAGATATATTTTGCTTTTAAAATAAAGATGAATAAAATACTATAGGATCTGACATCTGTTTCTGTTGTATACAATTCAAAATCCACACCTGTTCTGGTATTATATTCTAAAGGGATTGCAAGTCAAAATTTTTACAACATAGTACCACAATCCTTCTATTCCCTATTTTGATTACACACGTGACGTGTGTAGCTAGCTAAACAGCAGGTGCTTACCCTTCCGGCCTCATTTTCCTGAATGAAGTTCACGTGTTTAAGGGTCAATACTTTTGTTACCTACACTTTGTTTTTGGATTGTGCTTTGGAAATGGATTGGTATGTTTTTCATTTATTTGAGAATTTCATGATGACAAAAGCTGTTGGCCAATTTAACGTCTTTCAACGAATGATATGCCATTCTGTTAATGAACAAAATGAGGCAATTAAAAAAAAATAATGTATGATTTTTTGGTGTCGTTTGAAATGTTTACTTTTTGATCCGGATGTGAAGGTGTAAAGTGCTACCAAAATAATAAGACATATGTTGTTGTTGTTGCAAAACGCGTTATGAATCATGAATTATATACCTTAGTTTTTAGTGAAACTGAGTAAGCTTACTTTTGACTTAAAGTCAATACAAGCCTAGGGTTATCAAGGCCCCCTAGGGTCATTATCACAATATTGTTGATAAGTTTCCAAAATTTCCCAGCATTACCTAAATTTCCATTCCTTTTTACCTAAATGTTGATTACAAACGTGATTTTGGTAGGTAAACAGGAGCATACCCTTCCGGATTACCCGGTCTCATTTGTATTAGTTGGAATTTTGCAAGTTTTTAACTTAACTTGTCAGTTTCAAAGTTGTTACTTTGCGTTGGGATTGTGAGCTGGACATTGATTAGTATGTTTGTTTTTGATTGGAATCTTTGTTTTTGAGTTAATTAGAAGAAATACCTTGAATAACCGAGGATATAGAAATAACAATCAATTCTGTGAATGACAATGCTGTAAATTGAGGTACATTTGATTGATAAAGGATAGAAAATAGATAAATAAATTGTTCTCTTATATGAAGATAAATATGAAATATACAATCGTGTTTTTATTCCTTGTACGGTTTTGGAAATATATTGAAATACAGTGTTGTTATTTCACGTCAAAAGAAACGCTTTCTGTAGAGATTACAAATTATCAATGCTTTGTTTTATTTCTACTGTCCATGATTGATGGATATTGAATAAGTTGTTAAATTGGCAAAATTTGATCGACAAGAATTCAAATGTTTTACAGGTTTGTAATAACAAGCTCAAAGATTCTAGGCAAAGTAATGATAACTTCTGAATTAATTTTTAGGACGGCGAAATTGGAATGTCATATAATGCAAATTCTGGCAGTTTGCCAAACAATGAGCCAAACGAGTGCATTTAAAAATATTGCATATAAACTATGACAATATTGACGATAAGTTTGATGTTTCTGCATTCAAGGGTACCCTTTGTTTATTTATCGTTCAATAGGTCCCTGTTTCTTTTATTCTCAGTTTTAACTTCAAACGTGGTAGGTGTAGCTAGCTAAACAAAATGTGCTTACTCTTCTAGAGTATCCGGCCTCAATTTCCTGGTAGAAGTTCATGTGCCTGACTTAACTTGCCAGTTTCAGAGATATCAGCAACAGTTTAAGATAGAAAAATCGAATTGAAACCTAATCATGTAGTTGCGGCGTCTTCGTTTACCAACCATAATGTTACAGACTTTTGAAAGACAAAAATATAATGTGATGGATGATTTATTTCCTGAATAACTGTCTTGATTTTATTCCAAAAAAGAATGCGAGAATAAGCTGTCTTTTGATAAGAATGTAAGAATAACAAGCTCGTTTTATACAGACAGACATTGACGTAAATTAAAGTATAGGCAAACAACATTGACCTGCCCGCTTGACCTTTCATTAGGAATATTCAGATACATGTATGAGAATAACTTATTTCATGGGTAGTATCAGGATTTGCATTTCATACATGAACAATGTTTGTGTTAAGTGTTTCTCATTATGTAGACGAAATAAACACGTGCGTTCCTTATATATAAATATACTCCTTTATAATAAATGTTTAAATTAAAGACTAAGCGGTCAGGTAAATGGTTTTTGCCTATATATACACAAAGCTGAGCATTAAAAAACATTGCACATATAAAATAATCAAGACCCGGATGTAAGTTGGAAGTCCCTGAAGATTGATTGTTCTATCAAATTAAGATAAACTAGAACAATACAGTATTTGTTACATTTCCTCTGGGCTTGTGACATTAAATCGAAAGTCCCTACATGTCAATTTTCTTAGGAAATCCATTTCAATGGATTTCAAATGCTTGTTTACTTTTTATCATATATTTATATTTTTGTTTCTTTTAGAATTCCAAAAAATAAGTTAAATCGTTCAAAGTATTGCCTTAAGTGTATTTGGTAATATGAATTTTGTTCATTTTATTTTTTTGATTTCAACATCGAAAACAATATTTGAATTTCAACTATTTTGGTCCAATCATTAATGATAAGGAATTTTATCTCAAAACGACTGTCTAGGCCGGCTACATAATCAAAACAGGTTTTAGTAATACTTATCTATTTCATTTCACTGATTTGTATCATTACATTCTGTGTTTTTTGGCAAATCAAACGGTATTGAAATCACACAATTAGCTATTCAAGAAGTTGCAAAGTAGTCGGGGTAACGTCACCTTTACGAAAACAAAACCACGATACCGATGTTGTCATCTTGAAAAGGAAAACAATTTAAAATGTAAGACAGCAACGTGCAACTGAAAACAAATTTTTAAAAATAAAAAAAGACAAACATATTAATCCATGTTTAAATCAAAATTCCCAAGCAAAGCCAATCCATTGAAAACTGGCGAATTACATATTTACATATTATACCATTCTTAATTTTACATCACTAGACAGCCGTTTTGGGAAACCATTCCTCATCACTAGTGCTTGAACCAAAATTTGTGAAATTGAAAAAAAAATTAATTAGGTTCAACAGATGAACTTCAAATAGGAAAGTGTGGCCAAATGACCCGGAAAAGTAGGCAAATTGCAATTGATTTTTAAGTTTCCTCTTTAAAAAGACTAGTTACAAATACGTGTAGTTGGTTTGCCATCCTCTCATTGTCCTACAACCACACATTGTCATTAATTCTAGTGTGCGAAAATCTTTTAAGAGTTTCAGAATACCCAATATATGTTACTCTTTTCAATATATTTGTTACGTTTTTTGTTATCAGTGATTTATGGTTTCTTGGTTGTGTTAAGTTTTGTGAATAACATGTTTTCATTTCTAAATAGCTTGCGCAATCCAACACAAGACCACTCACTTTTGACTGTTTTTATATGAAAATCGGAAGTTTATGATATTCTGTGAATGCCAAATACGATTTATAAGCTTGTATCAGAAGATGAATATGAAGCTCTTTGCTTGTAAAGCATTAAAGGCCGGATATTGGATTTTCTCCTGAGAGAGATTGATAAATTTATGTGAAATAAACAGTAACAAAAAATATATATCTGCGTTCATCTGTACCCTGTTTCAAATTAAAGACAAGTCGGAATTTAAAGGTTTCTTTCATTCTGAATTTTGATTATACACGTGGCTGGTGTGGCTAGCTAAACAGGAAGTGCTTATTCTGCAGGGACTTCCGGTTTCACTTCCTGGTAAAGGTTTACGCTTAACCTTATTTACCAGCATAACGTTTTGCTTAAGTTGCCAGTTTGAAAGTGTTTAAATATGATTTTGGAATTGTGATTGATTCGGAAATTGATTTGTATACTTTGTTTTTACACTGTGTAAAACATCATTATTATATTAGAACATTTTTAAACAACCTCTGAACCAAAAACCGTTATTGTCGTTTGTTCACTTTACTAAAATCTGCCCATATAATCAATAAAAGCCTATATGTACCATTTATAAATTGCACGGGCTAAAGTAATATTTAAGGGGTTTTTGATACAGATTGATATCTATGGTAGCTCGTTGTTGTCATAATATCCCCTTTGATTTTCGCTTATTTATTTTTACGGTGTACAAGCCAGTCACCATATTTTCGTATTTGAATTTCACCAGGAAGCGCCAAAGCAAATGCTCCTTGACGTTTGAACGAATCAACCTCTTAGGTTCCGGTGAGGTTTGTACATTTTTAATCCGTCAGAATTTGCGAAAGCAAAACGCTTTGTGGCGTTCGAACAAGTAGGCATCCGTAATTTGTTACTTTTTAAAATTTTGGAACCTGCGGAAGTTTTTGCAAAAGCAAAAACTCCATGATGTTCGTATAATCAGCCACCTTGTTGTGCTTCCTTTTCTTGGAAACCACATTTGCTTCCGAAATAAAATGTATCGAGGTTTTCGTTCAAATTTAACGTCTTAATTCGTTTTTGGAATCAGTCTTTGTTTACGAAGGGAAAGGTCTCCAAGACGTTCGTACAGATCAGCCTCCATAATTTTTTCTTGGAAGCCGTCGAGGTTTGTCAAGTCAAGTCAAAACGCTCCTTGACTTTCGTTCATACTCCTCCAATATCAAAATTACTCTTGATCAATATTCTATATAGCTATATAAACTCTTATACTAATCAACTCTTATACTTTCTTATTAGTTTGGTCATCAAATCTTATCAATGGTCTGTCAAAGTACACATTTTACGACTAATGCTTCGCTGTCATTCCAGAGTTTTATAGGTTTTCATTAACACAAGTTGACGGTACAGTATACTGATAATCACACTACTTCCTTGGGTAAAGATTATATTTTTCTAGCATCTTATATATTAGCGCAGAATTCAATAATTATTTAGATAGAATATAAATATAGACACGAAAATGAGAAGTAATTAAGGAGACTAAAATTCATTAATAGACGAAGACATTATAAAGGTTAACAGGGCTTGTACTCCAAAATAGACCTAAAGTTAGGAGTAATCAAAGAGTCTGAAAACTTGCCAGTTTATTGAACAAAAAAAAAAAAAAAAAAAAAAAAAACCAACAAAACAAAACAACAACAACAGCAAACATACTAATCCATGTCTAAATCACAATCCAGACGCAAAGTAAGAACTTTGAAACTGACAAGAAAGATTAAACACGTGAACTTCCAACAGGGAAGTGAGGCCGGGTGCTACACCCGCCACGTGTGTAATCAAAATTGAGTGAAAGGAACATTGAACTATGGAACGTCAAATATATCCAGGGTAATCAGAAAGATACAGTAAAATGGGCTTGTTCTCAAAAACAAACCCGAAAATAAGATGCATCTTATCATGACTGAAACTCGCCAATTGATTCAACACATTATAAAGGTTAAATGACCTTTTACTCAAAATTAAACCTACAATTAAAACTTATATGAAGAGTAACAAAAAAGACTGGCATCTCGTCAAGGACTAATTTTTAAGAGCTTCCATCCCTAAAAAGACTTGAAAATGAAAATGTAATTAATTAATATTGTAAATTTATATACTGATGCAAGTGATTATATTGGTTGAAAATGTCGGTGCTTTCAAATAAATCCTTAAAATGACAAGAAATCAAGGGGCTAAAAATCATAAACTTATACCAGAAATTATAAAAGTTATATGGAATTGTACTCCAAAATAGACCTAAAATGAGTCGAAATCAAAGGAGTCTGAAAACTCGCCAATTGATGTAAGACATATAGGTTAAAAGGTTTTGTTCTCGAAAATAGACATAAAATGAGAAATACTACGTGATCAAGATAAACTAATTCCGCATCATTGATTGCAAGAAATAATAATAATGAAAATGGCTTGTCCTCCAAAATAGACCTAAAACGAAAATGATGCTAATAAATTATAATTTCATGAAAGAAATCATTATGGGTAAAACGGTTTGTACTCATTAATAGACAGGAAGATAAGAATTAATGAAAATGACTAAAACTATCAATTGTTAAAAGACATAGAATGAAGTAAGTAAATATACTCTGATTACTCATCATATGATGCAAGACATTATAATAGTTAAAAGAGATTTATTTCAAAACATCAGAATTTGGTGTGGTAAGTAATAATGCTAAAACAACATAGACCTTCTATGTGAAGGTAATATTGATTGATGGATGGGAGGGTGTGATAATTTAAAGATTTTTCACTAAAGTGAGGCCGTCAGTTCAGGAATTGTTAGATGGATTCAAGGGGGCCATTTATCTTTAATAAACATTGCAGAAATGTTAAGTTAAAAAAGAATTTTTTAACTCAAAGGTCATATAGACAGGTCTGATTGCATTGTATTAGTTATTAGGTACTTACCATTTCGGAGCATACGGCCTTACTTTCTAAACTTATGTTTAACTTGCAATTATAGTTATAAAAGATTTTGCTTGACTTTGGTTTTGGATTGTGATTTGGACATGGGATGGTGCGTTTTGTATTCAATACATTCCTTTAAAGTATAATTTACATATTATGCCAGTTTAAATTTTACAGCACTAGACTATCGTTTCGGAATACCATTTCTCATCAGTAGTGCTTGGACAAAATTATGAAACCAAAATTGTTATCAAGATTTTGAAAAGATACCCAAAGGGCCAAATATATTTTTTACCAAATTTTACCAAATTTAGCTAAGGAAATGCTTTGCATGGGGGAGTATATTTTGGTTTTTGAGGAATTTCAAATTTTAACTTACATCAAAATAGGCAATAATATATTCCAGACAATAATACACAATTATTGCCTACTAAGTTTGTATACTTTATACCATGTATGCTTGTTATTCAGCACGGGATGAAAACATTCGATAATCATCTAGAAATAGGAACAACTTTGCTTTTTAAAAAAGAAAATAGATAGTAATCAAGAGCACTAAATTGAATCAGTTGATAAGACATTGATGATGACACTGGGGTTACTGTATACATGTATACAAGTTAAATACGGACTGTTGTCTGGTGACACTGGGGTTACTGTATACATATATATATATATAAGTTAAATACGGACTGTTGTCTGGTGACACTGGGGTTACTGTACACATATATATAAGTTCAATACTGTTGTCTGGTTCTACATTATACTCAGTATTTATTCTATTCCTCTGTGTCAGTGGAATCAAGATGTATTGCTGCACTCAACACAACTGGCACTGAGACATATTAATACTTACATTTGGCCATAAGATATATAACTCTATGTTTGATTTTGTTTGTTTTGTCTGGATTTGTATTTGATTTAGAGATAATATCAAGTTATTCCAAGGTTTACAGGAAAACGTAGAAAAATGTAAATTTCTAAAAAATTAAAGTTATCTGCTGATTAGCACGTACTTGACAATAAGACAAATAATACAAAACAATTAACAAAGAAACCACATGCTGACATAAGAAAAAAGATATTGAGGTCTCTGAGAACAGAACTCCAATCATTTATTTTACAACTAATGTTCACACACACACACACACACACACACACACACACACACACACACACACATAGTGATTGGTGATACAATTTTAGATATTGTTCTTAACAATCTAGCATTTTCCAGAACTGTCTTTGTTAATGTCACTGCTCAAAATACCTTTGTTTTCTGATTGAAATGACAGCCATGTCTGCACGGTGCAGTTTGGCACTAAATATTTTTACTAACCAAAATAGCTGGTTCGGATAACCAAGTACTTTCGCACACAGAAGACTTATTAAAGAAAACTCTAGGAATATACGTTTGTAAAAGCAAATGACAAAATAAATTTTGAAAGAAGACATTTCAATGAAACAAAATCTATCATCATACAATTCTTGGTTTATTTACAAAACATCGAAGTAGACTTGTTGGATAACACCTTTTTTTACTATAAACTTTCTCTACATTTAACCGTCTTTAAACACAAAAAAATAGGCTAACTGGAAATCAAAACAAAATTTAAAGTCCTGTTTATGGGTTCTTTGAATCGATAAAAAATAGATTTTATCCCTGTTTCTAAGTCTAGACAGAGAAATGTAAACCCAATGGCTCTGTCGAGAGGTTTGGAAAACATGGAATGCTATCCCTAGAGTTTAGATTGCCCTGTCTACATTGCAAAACCAATGATCGATCCTTTTACCTTCACAGAAAATGAAATAAATTTGTTTACATGGAGACACCGGAACTGATTTGTAATTTACATCGTGACGTCAAAGCGCGTGCCGTTTTTTTATCAGTGGATGAGACAAGATAGTTCTTTAATGGGTAAATCAGGAAGTCATATCTAGTGTAAATCTGTTTAACATGGTCCAATCGTTTGGCTGTAAAATTACAGCTTACAGTAAGGGAACTAATGATGATTTACCATTTAAGCGTTTTGTTTCGGCATTACATAAACTAAACCGTATTTGGATCTAGCAATCACCAAAGTAACATACTCGTTCTTCATGTCCCAAAAAAAAACTAATCAATTGGAACCATGTTGATTTTATTCATTGTTTGAATATTCAGACCATCTTATTTTGTATTTCAGCTCGTCCCGATATACCAGAAGAAGACCTACTAGATGAACTTTTCTATAGTTATAACAAAGATGCACGTCCAGCTACACGTGATACACCAACGATATATGTCAAACATGGCCTATCATTGCTACGGATAGTTAGTATAGTAAGTACAAATTGCTCTTATGTTGATTAGATACAATCAAAAACAAACATTTTGGAACCGGCAATTTTGATTATACATGTGAACTTCCACCAGGGAAGTTAGGCCGGGTGCTCCGGAAGGGTAAGCACGTCCTGTTTAACTAGCTACACCCGCCACGTATGAAATCAAAATTGTGTGAAAGGAACATAGAACAATGGGACATTAAATATATCCAGGGCAATCCTGGACACAGAGACACCAAACTTAACAATACTTTGATGACTGCCATAAAACATTTTTAGGGCCTTGATTCTTAAACTATGTTTACATAAAACTCACTGTGACTGAAAAGACCGAGTCAATTGAAATATTTGTACATTTTTATAAAATGATTATAAAAGATAAATACCCATTTATTCAAAGGCGTAGTTGCTTTCTAAGATACGAAATGCACCTAAATGATGCATTTAAACCTTCCTTTAGTTCATATGAAACCGAAAAGAAGTTCATTTAGTTGAATGAAACTACATTGCACGGTTGTCCATCACGCATTTTCCTTTCCATCACCTAAGTCAGACTCCCAGTAGATTTATTTTTGTCAAATTAAAGTTGGTCTTGCTTTGACGTGATGCGCTGTGTGCGATTCATATTTCCAATTTGTTACATTTGAATTCACTCTGATTTGGCACTCAGAGACAGCAGACGACTTCAGAGATAAAGAACCAATAATATTAATTTTGACGTAAGATCTTGAAAAACTTTAGATTTGTAGAATAAAGAAAGCTAATTTCTCACTATTCCTTATTACGTGGATATCAAAATCTGAGTTAACACTGATTTGTATAATTCTTAACAAAACTGAAACAACATGGGACATTAGGTATTACGTAAGCTATATTAATGAAATTATTAAATTGGATCTGGAGATTTGATACATAGACTCAATAAAAAGAAGTGTTTGTATGAAATTTTGATATCAATGTTTAATTTGTCTAATCAATCAGTTCCTTTGTAACTAATTGTATGTTTACCGACGCCAAATAAACATCACTCTTTGTCTCCGTACAACATTTTCTTGGCAACTAGAACAAGCCAAAATACATGCCCACAAGAAAAGAATCAAACAATAAAAAGGAAAAAATACAAGGTTTTGTGACCATTATTAGAAAGGTTAAGGTGCAAATGTCCATTTAAGTGGTTATTAAACTATTTGAGGGTATACAACCATCCTATTAATAAAACGTATAAATGTTTCTGGAAACGCACAACTAAAGTTGTTTATTATTAGATATGGATTTACATTCTGATTACATTCCTGATTTACCGGTATTTTTAATGCCAAACGGGAGTGTCAAGGGTAATAAACTTATTTTGCACAACAAATTGTTTTAATTGAACTATTCGTTTATAAAACTTGTGGGGATCGGGGTAGTTCAAAAGCGTGTTAGTCGCATCATTGGAAAGCATTTTACGATAAGGTTAAAATTCCATCAGTAGATTTAAAATCAGTAGTCTCAAAATTCATTGGTCTTGTTACATGATCTTATTTGTGGTAGTGTAGTGTTGTTGCATCAGCTAGTTTATTGTTGCTTCTGATTGATCTAAGTGCTTTGTTTCACTATGTAGTCTTAAGTTAAGTTATAAAAAGGGTTTCAGGTACAGAGATGTGACCTTACGATCTTACAAATACGAATTACAAATAATCGAGTTAACAAAGTAAATCGAGAAGCATTGCTTCGATGTTTTACTGTATATATTACAAATCGAGGTGATTTTAAAAGTACCAATAATCCTTATAGGGGCATAAAATAGCTGCTTTGTAAACTTTACAATATTCAGATTTGTTAATATCATCGTTATCTTACGTAGGCGAACATAAACGTCTGATAATTACAGTTTTCTGATATATCTTACGTCACCATCAATAATAAAAATGACAATATTGTCTTAAATCATGGATATTGTTCGTTTTTATTACTTTTCATCGATATTGGATCATATTTGCATCTTATTTGTAATGCATGCCAATGACTACAACCTACAACATTTAGTATCAACAGAGATTTATGCAAAGTGTATTTGTCATTTATTTTCTTATTATTACCTTTTTGGGAAGTTTTAAGATTCCTTTGTATTTATACCATGTATACTGTAGTTTTCATCTAGATTTGTTACAGTTTTTATTTAGATAAAAATAATATAAAATGCATTATATTACTAGATAAACATTGATAATAAAAATAATCCACTTCGTCAATTTTAAAAGTCTTCAAAAACTAAGTTAACTTAATCTTCTAACTATTGCCTTAGGATGGATATGGTGACATAAATATTCGTCCTTTTTTCTCATTTTAAAACCTTAAAAATATCCCAGTTTCCACAATGATGGCCAGAGCTTTACTAATGAGAACTGTTATTCCAAAATGGTCGTACGGTGCTGCAAAATATTAACAGGTTTAGTAATAATTTGAAACTAAAAAACTCGTATTTGGAAACAGCTAAAGCAACCAAAAACACGACACAAAACAAGTAAAACAACCAAACAATAACAATCAAACTACTCTATGTGCAAATTACAATCCAGCTGCAAAGGAAAAACTTTGGAACTGACATGTCAGATAAGACACGTGAAGGTCCACCAGGGAAGTGTGGCCGGGTGCTCAGGAAGAGTAAGCACCTCCTGTTTAGCTAGCTACACTGATATTTTGATCACTGATTAATCAATTCCTGACATTCGACAGGGGTGATCGTAAATGTCTAGTGATGTGGTTATAGTACTACTAGAAGGTCCATAAATATGCAAATTTGAACATTGTTAATAAGCCCCATTTTACCAAACAGTGACACGACAATGCCTACATATTGGAAGTAGAAACAAAAATAAGCTGAAAGTATTAACATAAAAAATCACGTCTTTTCCAGATGCATCATTGCGTGAACAGTAATCATTCTTTAGACAGATTACGAAACAGTTATTACCCATATTTACGACTTCGATTTATGAATAAATATATTGCATATTTGCCTGCATAAAATGAATCTACAATGCATGGGAAAAAATACAATCGGCATATGCTAAACAGAATTTTTAAAAGCTAAAGAAAAACATGGCCAAATTAAAATTCGATTATCTCGATTCATTTAAATATCCCTAGAGTCGTATCTAAACCAAAATGTCGCCATAAAGAAAATGATGTCGGTTTGCACTTATTAGTGGTCTTTAGAGACATTAAATGCTGGTACACAATCCCTGGTGCTTTCATATTACCAAGGTGATTGATGCATGCTCTCTGAAACTGTCGGAAAGACAAGTATAGCTTACTTTTATTCAAATGAATGAGATGACAAGCACTATATTTTAGAATTAAATATGATTCAAATTTTGTAAGTTTAGCCCGACCTGCCTTGAAGGCCACCTCTATATAAGGGCCACCTGCTTATAAAGGCAACAGAATTGTATCCCAATTGTTTATATTATTTGAACCTGTATATAAAGACCACCTGTTCCCTTGGGTGGCCTTTATAGACAGTTTTGACTGTATTGATGTTATCATTATTACTTCCACCACCACCACACCAAATCTAATTTTACTAGTCTTCGGTTTTTATCTTTGTGTATTTTGTCTGCATAAAATGAAATTGTAATAATGGTAGCTATCCATTAGTATATTACAAACTAACTACATTTACAAAATGGTATGTTTCAGCACTACTTATGTGAAATTTGATTTTAAAACTGTCGTCTTATGTTGCAAATTAAAGTAGTGAGTAATGGTGTTTAACGTCACAGTCAAGAATATTTCACTTATATCGAGACGTCGCCAGCTATAGGCGAAGGTGCAGAAATTTTGCCTGTGCGTTGCGCTGATGGCATTATACAGCAGGGTTCTTTAGCGTGCCAAGCCCACCGTGACACGGGACCTCGTTTATTTTAAGTTCCCATCCGAAAGAACCGTGACTTTCATTTCGCAATGCCGAGTGCTTGGCGAAAGAACAGTCACTACCCACTTTCAAGTCTTGGGTCAGACCCGGTCGGGGTTCGAACCCACGACCTCCCACTTACGGAGCGAGCACTCTACCAACTGAGCTACCGCAGTGGTGTGTTGCAAATTAAAAGAGGTATAGTAATATTTTAAGTCAAAGAACATCATGCCAAATTAAATTTCGATTTATTTGAATATCTTTGAAGCCTTTATAAATAATTAAGAAAGAAACAATTAAAACCAAATTGCCACCATACAGAGAATGATTTCAGGTCCTTAGTGACATCAAATACTGTTACAAATCCCACGTGGTTTCATATTACCATGGTGATTGATGCATGTTCTTTGAAACTGTTAAAGACAATACATCTTATTTTTATTTAAATTTTAATTGGAAAGCAATATAGTTAAAATTTGAAATTGTCACATGCTACTTTGGTGCCTTTATAGCTCACAACACATAGCTAAAGGGTTAAAACAATAAAGTTCAAATTTGAAATTGTCACAAACTACTTTGGGGCCTTTGTATAGCTCACCACACATAGCGAAAGGGTTATTACAATATAATTCAAATTTGAAATTATTACAGACTACATTCGGGCCTGTTTATAGCTCACCACACATAGCAATAGGGTTAATACAATATAGTTCAAATTTGAAATGGTCACATGCTACTTTGGGGCCTTTTTATAGCTCACCCCACACAGCGAAAGGGTTAATACAATATAGTTCAAATTTGAAATGGTCACATGCCACTTTGGGACCTTTTTATAGCTCACCACACATAGCAAAAGGGATAATTATCCTACTTGTCAGCAAGGTACCAATATAATTGACTGTGTGGTATGTAAAGTTGATATTAGTCTTGCTAACACTCTTAAAGTGGTTCTAAGTACGAATAGGTACAACAGAAGAAATACTTGCACAATAAACTTGTTTAGATAAAACCTTAAGAAAATGTCTAGTTGCGAACAGCTGATAAATTGTTAATGAAATTAAAATAGCACAATTTATCAAAAAATCAAGCTACATAAATATTCTTGAGTCTCAATGACCAAGTACAACATAGATACTTGCACAATAAACTTGTTTAGATTAAACCTTCAGAAAATGTCTAGTTGCGAAGAGCTGATAAATTGCTTATAGAATTAAAATAGCATAATTCATCCAAAATTCTAACTACTTACCTAATCTCGAGTCTCAGTAGCCATGCGGTCTAAAACATTAGCTTATGCCTAGGTTCAAAGTTCAATCTTAAACTCAATGAAGTAAGATATTTTATCTTCTAGTGCTGTAAAATTAAAACTGGTATAATATGTAATTAATATGTAATTACTCCAGTGACCATTTTTACACACTTTTAAACCTTTTTTACTTTTAAGGTTTCGAAAATCATCAAGGATTTCGATCATCAATATTTGACAATAGATTCAAGGCGAGAACCGTTAACACTTGCATATGGACATCTTTCACAGATAAATGAAATCCCACACATCTTGCAAAATATTTTTACACAACATTCTCGCTTTTTTATTTAGTAAAATAAATATTTTTCATAATAACATCTTAAAAATATTTGTATTTCCATAGTTTTGTCCAAGCACTACTGATGAGGAATTTGTTTCGAGAGTATATTTAGTGTTGCAAAATTAAAACAGATTAAGCAATTATTTTCTCTATCTTACCTAATCCTAAGTCAATTTTAAAGTTTCTAATTTGCTTTAGGATTGTGATTGGGTCATTGATTGGTGTGTTTGTTTTTGAGACTTAAGATTACAAATATCAATATTTAAGAATAGAATGGTAACACAGTGAACCAATTGGCACTAATACAATTACATCAAATAAAAGATTGATATAGCAATCAAACGCGTTACAGATGATTGTTAATTGCCTCTCATTCTCTCGAGACTAGCAACATCCTACTTCCAAAATAGTCTACAGGATTTCGGACATTACATGTAAGAGAAGAATATCAAATATTCAAAGCAAGTAATAATTAAACCAATCAAAGCATTGATAGATAATACATCACATTCTAAAATGATTGATTATACTTATAACAAGATCTCTCTCTTTTTCTCTCTCTCTCCCTCTGTCTTTATCATCCTTTGGATAACTTCTAGCCATATAACTAAAAGTATGCTATATTCAATCACTCCACAATTAGGATTACAAACAATGAGTCATTGGAAAACAGAGAAAGGAAAGAATAGTTTATACTAGTCCAAAAAATTGACACAGTAATAATCACCGATACTACATCACATGTTATGAAAGATTGAAAGTTTATATTAAAATCTCTCGTTTTCTTTATCATTGTATGGAGTAGTTCTTGCATTATAACTTAAAAATACAATACTAGTATTTAATCATTATTGTTTGAATCCTTCTTGAGCATCCGGTCTCACTCCTCTTGTAGGAGTTCATGCTAATTTACCAGTTTCAACACGTGGCGGATGAAGCTAGTTAAACCTAAGGAGCTAATCTTTCCGGGGAACCCGGTCTCACCTTCCCGGTGAAAGTTTACGTGTTTAACTTCATTTTAAACTATTCAAAGTTACTTTGATTTTGAATCGTTATTTGGACATGAATTCGTATGTTTGGTTTTCTTTTGTTATTAATTAAAAACAAACATACTAATCCACGTCCGAATCACAATCCAGAAGCAAAATAAAACTTTGGAACTGACAAGTTAAGTTAGACACCTGAACTTGCACCAGGGAAGTGAGGCCGGGTGCTCCGGAATGGTAAGCACCTCCTGTTTAGCTAGCTACACCCGCCACGTGTGTAATCAAAATTGTACGAAAGGAACATGGAACTATAAGACGTCAAATATACTAATATCCAGGGCAATCATGGACACAGAGACATCAAACTTATCAACAATACTGTGATGACTGAATGCTTGAATTATGTAATTAGAACTAGTCCAGAGAAAGAGAGAGGAGATAGGATTGTGATTTGGAAATAGATTTGTTTCTTTTTTTTATTGAAACATAAAGGAAAGTATAATAAGGATTGATATAAAAGATTGACATAGCAATTATTACTGATAAAGTAAACTCCATACATTACATTATACAAGGTGATGGATCATGTTTACACAAAAGAAATTTGTTACCACACGTTGATAACAATAAATTACAGCAAAGTTAATTAGCGGGATAGATGTGAGAGATCTAGAAATAAGCCGGAGATAAAGTACAATATACAATACAGACTTGTCGAAAGTTTAACACTGAGCTAACAAAAAGGCGATGAAGCTCGACTGTCGACTGACCAAGAGCTGGGTAGCTTATGGCAAAAAAGATGTCGAGAGATCGATAGTAGTTGTCGAAAAGCTGTAGGATATAGATAACGTGGGGCCGAGATGATTGTCGTAAACTGGTTGGCTCAGTGTTAAACTTTCGAAAGGTCTGTACTGTACATAGACCTATATATCAATTATAATAAGGATCGATATACACGACCTTAAATAACTGAGTGAAGGATTGTCTAATTAACCAAGATTCAAGACATATTGTCAGAGTAAAGCAGAACACAGATTCATATTTATTTCTCAACTACTATCTCCGCAACACAAATGTGATAAAATTTGAAATCTTAATATTTTGTGCTAATATTTCACAGCTGACCCCCCTTCCCTGAAAGAAATTAATAGTTGACTTAATTAATTTGTCAGTTTCAACAAATTTTCTCAAAGTTTATTTGTTAATATAAGATTTTTTGTTAAATATTTAACAGTTATACATTACAAGGAAGCAAATTCGTTATAGAACAGTTATACCTTTGTGACTTTTTAAAAATTAAAACTAAATGGATGGAAGTAGGAAACTCTTGCCATCAATGTAGTCGCAGATGAAAGCCCCGAGTACATTTCATTGCAAACTCACGTGATCCAAAAAGACAGTAGTATTGCTAGATGTATGTCGTTTGGGGATTAAATCAATTATTTTGGTTCATCCAAATGCTGATAATATTCAGAGTATTATCTCCTCAGTTTTACCAAACCATGTTCTTTGTACACTAGTCCTTAATGAACATTTGTTCAAATCGCAATCCAGAAAACATTATTTTAAAAAAAAAAAAACTGGCAAATAAAGTGAAGACGTAAACTTCAGCAGGGATGTCAGGCATGGTACCACTCTGACCAGCTGATTACACCCTGGTGTACCATGTGTGTTATCAAATTTGAGAATGGAAGAAACATTGAACCTTTGGAAGTCAAATAAATCCATGGTAATTTTGGATACAGAGACATCATATATTTATCACCACTATTGTGATAACGTACATAAACTTTTCGGGGACCTTGATAAGACTAGATTTGCAATATCCTTATCAAACATTATAGGGATTAACAAAGACAGACACATGAATAATACTACATGATAATCTGTGTAAAATTTATATCATAACAAATTCTAGTTGAATCTAAGAGCAGTTAAATGTGGGCCTAAATAAAAATGTAAAAATCTGTCCAACTGTCTAATTTAGCGTGAATGCCGCAACAGAACAAGCTTCTATAAATTTTCCAAAATGTGCTGTGAGATGTAGATATTTAAGTTAATAAATGTGTTGTTTTGTCAAATAGACTGTACTCCTGAACTCATAATGAAAAACATGTCCTCACTTATATGTATAAAAAGTATTATTTTATTAAAAAGATGTTTAAGTCAAAAGTGGCAAATTATACTAAACTTCAAGCAGGAAAAGGAAATGATGGCGAGTGCTCCGGATGCGTAAGCACCCCTTGTCGGTAACATGTGAAGTATGTTGTGAAATGTAAAGGCATCATTATATTTTAGTCAATAAATGTTCTTGTCTTATCAAATAGATTTCATTAATGGACTCACAGCCAAAAATAATACCATAATAATACCATAATAAACATGTGAAGTGTGATAGCACGGTTAAATGCTGATTTTAACTTAAGTGACCTATATCATTTTATTTTTTATTTAAAGCAAACTAATATCGCAACTATTGGCGCTTGGCAGAATGTCACTTTTGAACTCGCAGCCGAAAACAATATCATAATAAATATATGAAATGTTAAACGATAAAGCACGGTTAGATGCTGATTTTAACTTAAGTGACCTATACAATTTTATTTTCCATTTACAGGAAAATAATATCGCAACTATTGATGCTTGGCAGAATTTACGATGGACAGACCCACGTCTGGCGTGGATGCCGAGTGATTACTTTGAAACTAATTCAATTAGTTTGGTTGTACACAAAGTCTGGAAGCCTGATATTTTGCTATATAATGTGTAAGTCATTGATATTTATGATTGAGTTATTAGTATATATTTTCCTTATATGAGGGGCGCTCAATAATGTCTGTCACATAGATAACAAGAAGATAATTGAAATAAGCTTTCGAAAAAAGTTTCTCAAAGCCATTTAGAAGAATCATCTTCTTGACCTTGTATAAAACTATTCAATTTTTGACAAAGCCCTTTAACATTTTGACTACATCTCTTTATGTCTAGCCTTTAAACGGTTAGATAAATAAAAAACAAAACAAAATACTAATCCGTGTTCAAACCACTTTCCAAAAAAAAAAAAAAAAAAAAAAAAAATAAAGTTTTGAAAACTAGCAAATTTAGTTCAGCATTTGAACTTCGACCAGGCTTGTAAGATCAGTTTTGCCAGTATTGTTCGTACATGTTTGCCTTTTCATGCAATAACTATAATTTTTGTCATTTTTTCTTGTTTGCTATGAATGGAACAAATATTTTAGGTTAAAATTTATTTTTTACTCGCTCGTCTCTAATTTGTTTTCAAAAGAAATTGTATGATCTTATTAATATGTTATATTTCCAGAGCCGGAAGTGGTGACGGATATATCTACAAGAATGTAAACGTGATTGTTCACCATACCGGAACTATCACGTGGGTACCTATGATACGCCTTGTAACCTACTGTGATGACACGAATACAGACGAAAATGGCCAATTCAAATGCAGCTGGAAATTCGGCTCGTGGACACTAGACGAATCAAAACTGAATATCACAAATTATTTGCGAAATGGCTCGTCCAATAATGCCACAGAGGTTGATTTGTCCAGCTACAGGGAAAGTAAAGAGTTTTCTATAATAAACACAGAAGTGGAAATGAACGAGGAATACTATGAGTGTTGTCCGGAACCATATCAAGATTTAACATATAACATAATTTTCAAAAGGAAATCTACACCGGGAACGGCTGAGCAGATGACAGCTAGTGAAACAAATGCAACAGCAGCAGCAACAACAGAAAAGAATGATAAGTCTACTACTGCGTCAGGAAGAAAGAGAAGATAAAAAAGGCAGCTTTTTACTTCTGGTTTTTGGAGGAAAACAAACATAAATTTTATTTTTTGTACAAACTGTTTTCAAAATCACTAATAATGTTCATGGTTTAAAAATTGCATGTGCCAAAATCAAACAATGATAATTAACCATTAGGAGAGAGAGAGAGAGGAGAGAGAGAGAGAGAGAGAGAGAGAGTAGTGCTGTTTTATAAGGCTTTTAGAGAACTCGATTCACCATTAACGTACTGGCGATTATAACTACACGTAAACATGACAATCTTTCTTTTATTGCTTTTGTTTCTTGCTTTTGTCATTTTCTTTACAAACACAGTTTATTTATTTAAGCCTCGAAAGGTGAAAATAATTTTATTTTTTAAAATTTACACTTTTAATATTGGGTTTCAAAATTGATAATGCAACCATGCAATATGCCACTGGTATGAATACCAAATGGTGGCATATCCCATTTGATGCTTTTCTCTGGTGCGACACCAAACGGTAGAGATTTTAACTATATTCAATCAAAATCAAAAATACTAATCATGTCCAAATCACAATCCTGAAGGAAAGTAAAAACTTTGAACCTGACAAATTAAGTTAAATACGCGAACTTTAACCAGAAAAGTGAGACCGGGTGCTCTATTAGGCGTCAAATATATCCAGGGTAATTTTGGATACAGAGACATCAAACTTATCAACAATATTGTGACGGCGGCCATAACACTTTTTGAGGCCTTGATAAGCCTCGGCTTACAACACTACTATGCATATACGGCATACGTTGTATTACGTGCTTGTACCAATTACCAAATGGGACTTTCTACTTTGCCTTTCATGTTTGAACAATTGTTTTGTGTTTTCGATAAACCTTGCAGGATCTAGTAAAACTACTAACTTACAATTAGACCGAGGATTGATAAATGGTTTTATGTAAAGATCATTTTGTTTACATGTATAAGGCCACACTAATTAATTTTTAGTGTTCTATCAATATTTTTTGAAAAAAAATTGGAGGCGAGCGCGCATTTAAAAATAAAAGTACGTTGTTATTTTTTTTCAAGAAAATCAAGTTTCCTCGGAAACACAAAATTTAAACTAGGCGAGCGAGTAAAAAAGGCACAACTAGATTGTTATTGCATGAAAAATATATTCAACATGACTCACAAAAGAAAAGAAAATGCTGTTTTAGGGAAATATTTTAATAATGACAGATCATGAATCAACTAGGGTCTTAATATCACAATCCCGGTGATGGAATATGTCGAAACAACCAACATTGGCATGGTTTACGCCCGTTGTCATCCTCAACGTCATGACAGTGTTAAAAAAATTATATCGCAAGAAAAAAAGACCAAACTGAATTTTACAGGCAAGCGGGTCTGCAGAACTACAAATCAATTTGGTTTGGCCTTAGAATAGGGAAACTAATTTTGTAGTAGGGTTTGAACATTTACTTAATGTTATGTTTCTTGTTGTTTTTTATTTAGTTGCCGTGATTGAATCATAATTTTTGTAAGTTTGACGATTTAAAAAAAAATCTAAGTACCTATGCTCAACCATTTATTACTAATTAAACCTATTTTCTTCAATTTATTGCTTATTTGTGTTATTATATTGGGAAAATATAGGAACAAGGAGTATCAGTGCCAAAGTGGTCGTAAGCGTGTGCATACGGGTCATTGTGCCGCCCGCCACCTAGGTTTGGATCCCACTGGGACAGATCCTAGCGTTAAAGAAATTTTAAGTTCACTTGAAGAAGGGTGATTTTTTTTCTCTGGATACGCTGGTTTTCTCCACCATCTCAGAAATGACCGTCACAATATAAACGAAATCTTTACTTAGCGCAAATAACAATTCTTGACTTAAATCAACTGATAAAGCAAAACAAAATACTGCCATAGAAAATGAAATTTTGAATGGTTACGCAAAATGTAGGAAAGGTTTATCATTATTGTTACAATATACTTACCATTTAACTTGCATCGCTAGAAGCGTCTAGTAGGATGTTATGGGATACATTCCCAGTTGCCATAGTCACCGACTAATTATTTATTTATTCAGCGAAAGTTAAAGAATTTTCACATTTGAAACCATAGGCCCAATAGTACAAGAAGGCTCAACTGACTGTGCCCATTACAATTGAGTGGAAAGTGAAAACATTCATTTTGTCACTTTTTGCTATTTAAAGTAACAGCAACCAATTTGGATATCGCAGGAAGTTGATTTTTGGAAATTTTTAACCACCTAGGGAACTTTCGCGCAAAACTGGCTTCAGGTTAACCCAGTCGTTTCAGAGGAGAAGAGTGAAGTTATGCAGAGATACACGCACGCACTATTCGAAAAGCCAAAATTACGAACGCCTTTTATACATTTAATTTGCAACGGAAATAGTTAACGAGAACACATAACAACAGAACCAACACTACAAACAAAATCAAAAGCAAACATACCAATCGATATTCAAACCACAATCCCAAAACAAAGTCACAACTTGCAAACCAGGTTGGACACGAACTTATACCATTGAAGTTAGGCCTGATGCTCCGGAATAGTAAGCACCTCCTGCTCAGCTAACTACATCCGCCATGTGCAATCAAATGTAAGAATTGAAAGGAACATGGAGCTATGTGACGTCAAACATATCCATATCTTAGATACAGAGAAATCAAACTTATCAACAATATTGATGGTGGCCATACAACTTTTTGAGGGCTTTGATAAGCCTAGGCCTGACTGGCAATATTCCTTATTTCTGCGTCAACAATTCATTTGTAAGCAGCTTGCTTCATTCCTGCAGTGGAAACAAGCTAACAAAACCGTATCTATTGTGAAACAAATACGCCATAAACAAGATAAACAGATATATTGCTGCATAGAAAAGTAAAGTTGACAATAGAAAAATTGAAGTCATCACTAGTTAGTTAAACGTCGCATCAGCAATTGTTCAGCTATTCGCGACGAGAAATATTTTATATTTTAATCTATGAACAATTTCGTGTATGCATGTGAAGTGCGAGTTTGTTGTATGGTCTGCCTTGTACTAGTGCGCACTCAGAGCGACTTTAACGTGCTAGCTGACAGAGTTAGTACGCCGCAGACAATCGTACCACTCCCCAAGTCCATTATACTAATACCAGGTTAACCAGTAAATGCCAACGGCAAGGAAAATTCACTTTCTCACATGTTATCTGAGCGGGACTCGATCTCACAGCGGTGAGAGACTCTGGATTTGAAGACTGACGTCTTATCCATTAGGCCATCGCGGCCTATAGACACGATATGAGGAGAACGCATATTGTGACCATTGATTGTAAAAACCAATGTCAAAATAGAATCTATTAATAACACAAGTAGCATCCAAAAGGTGGCGAAGATAACATTACAAAATTTGGCAGAGAAAAAGAATGGTCTAAAGGTGTGAGAAATACCAAACAAGAATACTATTACAGCATGTGGTAAAAAAAACCACCCGTACGATATGGTAAAAATACCATCACAAGAATCACAGAAGTACCAACCAAAGACACAAATAACTTTTTCGAATACAGTCGAACCTGCCTTAAATGCAACCTCTAATAAGGGCCACCTGCTTATAAAGGTTAGTAGAATTGTATCCCAACTGCTCTTTATTTTTGTTATTTGAACCTGTATATAAAGCCACCTGCCTATAAAGGTCACTTTTACTGGTTTCCCTTGGGTGGCCTTTATAGACTGGTTTGACTGTATACGAAATACTTTTTCGAATTTTAACACATGCCACCCTATATATTCCGTAGATGTAGATAAAGGCACAACGTATATTTTCTAATTAAAATGTCTCATTTTGAGCAAGAAAGTCAATGTACTGTAGTATACGATTTGTATTGTTTGAAATGGACCAATTTGATTTAGCACAACAGACAAAAATCCATTTCATGGGTTTACAATCAGATTAATTTGGGTGTAATCCATGTTAAATTCTATTATCTTAATCAAAACTTTGATTTACGTTTGTTTATCACGGCTGAATCAATTCCGAATTCACTCTCTGTGGTTCAGCCTTGATATTGACAAAAAAAGCATACACAGTACAGACCTGTCGAAAGTTTAACACTTAGCTAATGTAAGTCAAAGCTCGACTTCTGAGTGACTTGGATATGGGTAAATAGCTAGAGGCCGAAACGCTACCTAGATATAGATAGCAGATATAGCTAACTATGAGCCGAAATGAAGTGATGATTTGTCACAAAGTCGATTCCGTAGTGTTGAACTTTTGACAGCCCTGTACCGTACTGAATCCTAAACATCAGGATAATTCTTGTTTCAATTCATCAAACAGACCATCAATTAAACCGAAATGGCTTTTCTTGAAAGTTTGAAATTCTGCAAACATTTCAACCATATAGTTTTATTTGATGAATTGGCAGAAAATTAATTAAATTTTATATCATAAAAATGGCATTTGCGAATGGAATTGTCAGAAAATCTAAATAGTTTATGTCAATACCAAATGTCACAACTACATTACGTAAATTATAGTGGGTTTCACTCTGTAATGACTGTCAGAAGGCGTTCATCTAAATAATTCACAGGGCGTTAATCTTTAGAATTCACATGGCGTTATCTTGATGAATTCGGTGGGCATTAATCTTAATAATTCACAGGGCGTTAATCTTTAGAATTCACATGGCGTTATCTTGATGAATTCGGTGGGCATTAATCTTAATAATTCACAGGGCGTTAATCTTGATGAATTCGGTGGGCATTAATCTGTATAATTCACAGGGCGTATATCTTGAGGAATTCGGTGGGCATTAATCTTTATAATCCAAAGAGCGTTAATCTTGAAGAATTCGGAGGGCATTAATTTTTGTAATTCACAGGGCGTTAATCTTGAGAAATTCGGTGGGCATTAATCTTTATAATTCACAGGGCGTATATCTTGAGGAATTCATTGGGCATTAATTTTTATGATACACATGGCGTTATCTTGAGGAGTTCGGTGTGCATTAATCTTTATAATCCACGGGGCATTAATCTTTAGGAATTCGTCGGGAATTAATCTTTATAATTCACAGGGCGTTAATTTTGAGGAATTTGGTGGGTATTATTCTCTATAAATCACAGGGCATTAATCTTGAGAAATTCGGTGGGCATTAATCTTAATAATTCACAGGGCGTCAATCTTGAAGAATTCGGTGGGCATAATTCTTAATAATTCACAGGGCGTTAATCTTTGGGAATTCGATGGGTATTATTCTCTATACATACGCAGAAATCGAGGTCCGATCTGAAGGGTTATCTGCCCCTACATAAGAAGTCGTCCTATACTGACCATCTCAGGTGTGATATACTTTACAGTTATACAGGTAGTTCAGTCGAGCGTGACCTGTTAGATAATTCCAATTTGGGAGAGCAATAAGTGATTATAGATCAACAAAAATCCAACCGGGGTTTTATATGTCTCTGGCTTAACGCAGACGGATTATAATCAGTATTTAGACACTAATGACCTGAATGCATCTCGTAATGAAATGATGAAAAAAAAATAACATGCATATGTACTAGCTTATTGAAAATTTGCACGAAATCATAATTTTATAAATGTTTTAAATACGTTTTGTCGGGGTCTTATATGCTTACTCCAAGTTTAAATAAAAATTAAATCAGCGTTTTTAAATATTCCATTCCAGCTATATTAATGTTTTAAATAAATAAATAAATAAATAAATAAAAATTGATAAGATGTTTTCTCAGCATCAACAATGCAATCCAGCAGAGATTTAAATAATAAATCTTCGTTTTTTAAAAACATTTCATTTTAACTTGATTATAAATAAATAAATAAATAAATAATAAATAAATAAATACTATGATTTTTCTTATGTTTATTTTTTATAACTAGATAGTGATTATTCATCTAATTGAACCGACAAATCCAATGCTGAATAGTTAACTGCAATATTTTATTTTATTTATTTTATTTTATTTTATTTTATTTTATTTTATTTTATTTTATTCATCGACCTGAACTGTGAAAAGAATGCAACATAAACCTGGCACTTGAAGGACAAAGCCATGTGTAACGTTTTGGAGAGAGAGAGAGAGAGAGAGAGAGAGAGAATTATCACTCTCAAGTCACAAATATTGTTCAAAAATATGATCAATATACAATAATATTACTTTTTATTTTAAAATCAGGACATGATCGGGATGGTCAAAATGCAATATAATATTCTGAAAGTTCACGAGAACTTAAAAAAATCTGAACATAACGTTTCTATTGAACAGTAGGGGCTCAAGCGTGACGGTTTACCTACTTGTTTCATTAATTAATTAATTCTCAATCAACAAAAAATCGAACCTAACCCATCACTTTACCTAGTCATGTTATTGTGTCATGGCAGGCAATTAACATCACAGCTTTCTTTAAATTAGAGGTAGTGACTGCGTGGTGTTATTATTATTATTTATTATTATTATAATTATTATTATTATTAAATGTGATGTATTTGTGAATGATAATTTATCACGAACCGTTTGAAAATCTAATAAATATTAGTTATAAATTTATTTTTCGTCACTCTGTTTTGTTTATTTGAGTATAATTAAAACAATTTTAAATCCGTTCAATAGACAATTATTTAAATGTAAATGCTAATTTTAACTAAGCCATCTTCAATGTGTTTCCTAATAATAAAACATGGCTGGGATAATCTGTTGTATATTCATTTAGGGTTAAATGTTTTATGGCACTGATTACTTTTGAAACTTGAATAAAATAGATATTATTATTATTATTAGTAATGAAATATAATAATAAAAATGTGGCATATTTTTTCTGAACTTTTGTTATTTTAAACGTCTCATACTCTATTAGTTAAATAAATAAGAATTATAATAAAATGGAAAATAAAAATGTGCACGTTTCATTACTTTCCTATATTTTTCTACATTGATTTAATTCTTTTATAATATTTTAAATAGAAAAGGGCACAATGTTGTATTAGATCCAGTAGGCTAGTATTTGACCATGATAGTCTATACATATCCATAGTATATACATACCGGTAGTCTATCATATTGGCCCTTATCCACTGACTGAAATATTGATACAAATATTGTACCACCTAAATTTCAA
The DNA here is from genome assembly GCA_021292105.1 of Anadara kagoshimensis. Classification (NCBI taxonomy): domain Eukaryota; kingdom Metazoa; phylum Mollusca; class Bivalvia; order Arcoida; family Arcidae; genus Anadara; species Anadara kagoshimensis. The sequence goes on from CM037864.1 coordinate 9,556,135, forward strand.
ATTAAAAGTGGAATGGATTTTTTTAAAGGTACCACAAAGATTTTTATAACTGAATTTTCATCACGATGTGAACTTTATCATGAAAACCAGACATTTTCACTTTTCTATATCTTTAATAAGAAAAAAGCTGTTTATAAAAACAGTGCTGTGCACTTTCTAATGAGTTTCATAGGGAAATTTAGTAAAATGTCACCATATTTTAAATCAAAAAGTGGAATGGATTTTTTTCAAGATATTTTAATCATTTTTATATTTGAATATTCGTGACAGTATGTATTTTTCACTGAGAACCAGACATTTTCAGAAAATAATATTGTTATTGGTGAAATTTAAATTTGAAAATCGGGTATATCTAGTTCCCATTGTAACTTAACGGGCTGGCGATCGCACAGGTGACTTAATACAGGTGATGAGACCATCGTCTTAACGCATCAATGGTTTACGGTCGGACCTCGATTTCTGTACATGAATCACAGGGCATTAATCTTGAGAAATTCGGTGGGCATTAATCTTAATAATTCACAGGGCGTCAATCTTGAAGAATTCGGTGGGCATTAATCTTTATTTTAATTAACAGGGTGTTTATCTTAAGGATTCTAGTACGTACGAGACCTGTTTGGTTTATAACGTAACACACTTTTGTTTAAAGAAATAAATTTCCTGCAAGTTAAAATTTGAAATTTCTCAAAAACTAAGATATACTCCCTCATGCAAAGTATTTTCTTAGCTTAATTTGGTAAAATATATTTTGGTCCTTTGGGTAGCTTTTCAACATCTTCAAAATAATTTTGGTTTCATAATTTTGGTCCAAGCACTACTGATGAGGAATTGTATTCCGAAACGGCCGTCTAGTGCTGTAAAATTAAAACTGGTAAAATATGTAACTTTAATAATTCTGTTTTCACTGTATCAAATGTTCTATTTGTGAACCATGGCAGTAAAATACCCATGTACAGAAATCGAGGTCCGACCGTAAACCATTGATGCGTTTAGACGATGATCTCATCACCTGTATTAAGTCACCTGTTGGATCGCCAGCACGTTAAGGTACAATGGGAACTAGATATACCCGATTTTCAAATTTAAATTTCACCAATAACAATATTATTTTCTGAAAATGTCTGGTTCTCAGTGAAAACTACATACTGTCACGAATATTCAAATATAAAAATGATTAAAATATCTTAAAAAAAATCCATTCCACTTTTTGATTTAAAATATGGTGACATTTTACTTCATTTCCCTATGAAACTCATTAGAAAGTGCACAGCACTGTTTTTATAAACAGCTTTTTTCTTATTAAAGATATAGAAAAGTGAAAATGTCTGGTTTTCATGATAAAGTTCACATCGTGATGAAAATTCAGTTATAAAAATCTTTGTAGTGCCTTTAAAAAAATCCATTCCACTTTTAATTTGAAATTTAGGTGGTACAATATTTGTATCAATAGATAAGGGCCAATATGATAGACTACCGGTATGTATATACTATGGATATGTATAGACTATCATGGTCAAATACTAGCCTACTGGATCTAATACAACATTGTGCCCTTATTATTTAAGAATTAAATCAAGTTAGAAAAATAGGAAGTAATGAAACGTGCACATTTTTATTTTCCATTTTATTATAATTCTTTTTTATTTAACTAATAGAGTATGAGACGTTAAAATAACAAAAGTTCAGAAAAATATGCACATTTTTATTTATTATATTTCATTTAACTAATAATAATAATAATAAATAATAAATAATAATAATAATAATATCTATTTTATTCAAGTTTCAAAAGTAATCAATGCCATAAAAAATTTAACCCTAAATGAAATACAACATGAGTATTCCCAGCCATGTTTTTATTATTAGGAAACAAATTAAAGATGACTTAGTTAAAATTAACATTTACATTTAAATAATTGTCCATTGAACGGATTTAAAATTGTTTTAATTATACTCAAATAAACAAAACAGTGACGAAAAATAAATTTATAACTAATATTTATTAGATTTTCAAACGGTTCGTGATAAAATTATCATTCAAATACGTCACATTTAATAATAATAATTATAATAATAATAATAAATAATAATAATAATAATAACACCACGCTGTTACTACCTGTAATTTAAATAAAGCTGTGATGTTAATTGCCTGCCATGACACAAATAACATGATCTAGGTAAAGTGATGGGTTAGGTCGATTTTTTGTTGATTGGGAAATTAATTGATTAATGAAACAAGGAGGTAAACCGTCACGCTTGAGCCCCTACTGTTCAATAGGAACGTTATGTTCAGATTTTTTTAAGTTCTCATGAACTTTTAGAATATTATATCGCATTTTGACCATGTCCTGATTGTTATAATAAAAAGTAATATTATTGTATATTGATCATATTTATCAGTGTTTATTGAACAATATTTGTGACTTGAGAGTGATAATTCTCTCTCTCTCTCTCTCCAAAACGTTACACATGGCTTTGTCCTTACCAGTGCCAGGTTTATGTTGCATTCTTTTCACAGTTGAGGTTGATGAATAAAATAAAATAAAATAAAATATTGCAGTTAACTATTCAGCATTGGATTTGTCGGTTCAATTAGATGAATATCAAATCATCTAGTTATAAAAAAATAAACATAAGAAAAATCATAGTATTTATTTAATGAAATGTTTTAAAAAACGAAGATTTATTATTTAAATCGCTGCTAGACTGCATTGATGATGCTGAGAAAATATCTTATCAATTTTTATTTATTTATTTATTTTATTTGGTATTTATGTAAAACATTAATATAGCTAGAATGGAATATTTAAAAACGCTGATTTAATTTTTATTTAAACTTGGAGTAAGCATATAAGACCCCGACAAAACGTATTTAAAACAAATACTTGAAACATTTATAAAATTATGATTTCGTGCAAATTTTCAATAAGCTAGTACATATGAATGTTAATTTTTTTCATCATTTCATTACGAGATGCATTCAGGTCATTAGTGTCTAAATACTGATTATAATCCGTCTGCGCTTAGCCAGAGACATATAAAACCCCGATTGGATTTTTGTTGCTCTCCCAAATTGGAATTATCTAACAGATCACGCTCGACTGAACTACCTTTATAACTGTAAAATATATCACACCTGAGATGGTCAGTATAGGACGACTTCTAATGTAGGGGCAGATAACCCTTCAGATCGGGCCTCGATTTCTGCGTATGATTCTACAACGCTTTGCCCAAAAAGTTCTGTTGAACTTTCTTCCATTTATTTTTGACAGCTCTTTTAAGATATAGTAAAGTATAGATTTTCTAAAGACATTTTCTAATATCTTACAAAAGTGTTTCTACTCGCACACTAGATCATAAATTTGTTTTGTACGGCGTTCATGCATGCGTGAAAAAGTAAACCACGTGTGATAGGTGTTACGTTATAAATTGAACAAGTCTCATAGGCGCTAATCTTTAGAAATCCAGAGAACGTTAATCTTAAAGGTAAAGGAATTCAGAGGTAGTCAGTCTGGGCGTTTTTCACAGGGCGTTAATTTTAAGAACTTTCGAGAGCATTGATCTCAAGAAATCCAGGGAACGTAAATCTTAAGAAATTCAGAGGGCGTTAATCTTAGGGATTTTGAATTGGTTATCTTGAGGAATTTACAGGACATTAACATTAGGAGTTCAGTGGGCGTTAATCTTAAGGGGGATAATTTTGAAGAATTTACAGTACATTTACATTAAGGAATTCAGTGGGCGTTAATTGTAAGGATTTTGAATTGGTTATCTTGAGGAATTTACAGGACATTTACATTAAGGAATTCAGAGGGCGTTAATTTTAAGGATTTTGAATTGGTTATCTTGAGGAATTTACAGGACATTAACATTAGGAGTTCAGTGGGCGTTAATCTTAAGGGGGATAATCTTGAGGAATTTACAGGACATTAACATTAGGAGTTCAGTGGGCGTTAATCTTAAGGGGGATAATCTTGAAGAATTTACAGAACATTAACATTAAGGAATTCATTGTGCGTTAATCTTAAGGGGGATAATCTTGAAAAATTTACAGCATTAACATTAAGGAATTCAGAGAGTGTTAATATCAAGAAATAAGACGTTCATAGACCGTTAATCTTAATAATTTAGAGGCGTTAATTACAACATTACAGTTAACTAAAAGTAACTAGTATTCACATCTTTGATGCGTTTAAGTGACTAAGTAACTAAATGTTGTTTTGCTCCCAAGACATTATTCTTTCACTTAATTTTTTATGTAGACTGACGCCACAATGACCAAACTAAAAAACTAAGAAAAAGAAGAAGAAACAACAAAAAAGAAGAAGTGTTGAAGTATAAGAAGTACAAAACCCACTGACCCCCAGCAAACGAACTGACAAACTTTCTTGCACTAGGATTAGCTTTAAGCCTTATTTGGTTTTGAACATTAATACACGGAGATAGTAAAATAAATTACATTGGCTAAGTGTATGTTTTTCCAGCTGCGAGATTCTTTATTTCTATTAGGCATCATTATCTTTTATTTATGTCCTATAAAATATGTATAAGGTAAAATACACAAGGTGAATTTATAGTTCTTCTATCCAAGATTAACGTATGAAGGATTCTTATATGATCATCACTTATGGAATAATGTCATTAATATTTCAGATCCTTATGATGTATTTCCTTCTCTTAAGAAAACAAATATTAGAATATGTGGTGGTTTTAAATATGTTCGTCTTTGATGTGTAATATAAGGGGTTACCACGGTGACCGACCGTGGGGTTATGGATTACTACACCTATCACGCTTAAGTTTGAATCCCACTCGAGCGTGTCCTATTGTGAGCGAATTTGTCAGTTCAATTACAAAAGATTGGTGGTATCTTAAGGGTACTCTGGTTGTCCTTATCAATTCCTGAATTAACCACCTCGATATAAGTGAAAAATTCTTGACTGTCACAGGCGCAAAACATCAGGGTCCGGTTGCACAAAGCTTAATTAATTTCTAATAAATATTAAACCATAATTAAGCTATATATATTTAAATATCCGTACTGTTGCACAAAGCGTAATTAGTACCAATTGGTGCACTTTAATTTTCTAAACTTATATATTATAGATGAGTTACACAGCTTTAACCTTGTATATGATTTACATATTATACCAGTTTTAATTTTACAGCGTTAGACGGCCGTTTCGGAATACAATTCCTCATCAGTAGTGCTTGGACCAAAATTAAGAAACCAAAATTAAAAAAGATAACCAAAGGACTGAAATATATTTTACTAAATTTAGCTATGGAAATACCTTGCATGAGGGAGTATACCTTAGTTTTTGAGAAATTTCAAATTTTAACTAGTCACAAATTTAGACAATTGCATTAGTCAATTTGTTTTTATAAAAACTGATACAAGAAGCCTCGATTCTCAGAGGGGTCTCGGAAGCTAGCGGAATTACGGATCAGAGTGCCTCTTATCGCCTAGGTTAAAATCCCACTCGAAACAGAGCCTATTGTGAGTACATTTGTTAGTTCACTATCCTAAGGTCGGTGGTTTTTTCCGGTTGGACTCGATATAAGTTATAGAATCGTGACTTGAGCGTTTAACACATTTACCCCACTTGATACTTTGTTTCGTTCATATGTCATATGGATACACACATCTTTAATATACCGAGGTACCTTACATACCAATCCGTCAAAATTTGGTGTTAAAAGGGAGCTAACTCAAAACACATGACTTACATGAAATACAGTGTACAAGCAAACAACAATGACCTGTCCGTTTGACCTTTTATAAGGAATATTCGGACTAACATTATATTTGTCTATGCTAAATATTTAAATTGAAGATAAAGCGGACAGGCCATGATCAATGTTGTTTTCCTATACTTAAAGTTGTTGTATATGAAAACAACATTGACCTTTCCGCTTCACCTTAAATCTAAATATTTACTATGGACCAGCACATAAGAGAAAACAAGGTTTTATTTGGTCTATGTCATAAGCAACATGCATTGTTTATACGAAGTAACTTGGAATTCTAACACTACCTATGTATTTAGTTGATCATCACATATGAATATTCCTGATGAAAGGTCAACTAGACAGTGCATACCTTTATTGATTAATTGATTTTATTAAAAATGAAAGGATATGAAAATGATTTCCGTTTATCAGGATGTCACCAGCAATAGGCGAAGTGGCAGAAAATTTCAACCTTTGCAGTGAGCTAAGGACAGTGTGTAGATAAAGTTCTTTAACGTACTATCCCTACAGTGAAACGTGGCAACAGTTTTTAAGATTTCTTTCGAAGGACACTGGCTTTCATTACTAAATACCATTTGCTTGGCAAGAAACATTCGAAGCCCATACCACTGAGCTACCATAGCGGTCGACCCCGTGACGTTATTTAAATATTATATACCCTGAATTGGTAAAAAAGACAACCTATCCTAATTTTCAATTTTACGTTAATCATGTCGATATGAGAAACAAAATAGGCTATCAATCATGAACAAATTATACTCCAAAGGAATTTATTTTTATTACAACAACTTTTAAACAATATATGTTTTGAAAATTATCAAACAACCGAAATATAGAGGCCTGTTTGTAGATTTGTTTGATAAAAACTAATAACAATGCATAAAAATAGAACGTCTGGGGACCAAGTCTCTGAATTTTTACGCCGTATTAAAAGTAACGTTCACTTGAAATTGAGCTCGATTTTTAAACAAATTTCCACGTGTTTTTATTTGTAAATATTAATTGTTACTATTAAAAAGGTATATTTTTCCAAAAACAAGAATAACGTCAAAAGTGTTGTCTTATTAGCCAACCAAGTTGATGGGAGCCGCTGTAACGAAATTGTGAAATAGATTAGTTTAAATGATTTCATTGAAGATCTGTTATAAAATTTTCTCTGTTTTAAGTCACACACACACACACACACACACACACACACACACACACACACACACACACACACACTTTAAAAGGTGGAGACTTTCAAATAGCAACCACCTGTCCATATGTGTGCGATAATCAGTGATCCCAAAATGCTTTTGTGTTTTCTTGTTTTGTTTGGCTTATGAATAATAATCTTTTTTTGTTTGGTGTGCTTGTTTGTTTTGTCTGTTGCCAAATACATTCTTTTTCAGCTGCCTTCTTCCACATAAAAGGTTATCACTTCATGCTTTGCTCATGCTTAAAAACAATAGAGGGCGCAATGTTGACTGGTCTACACTACTAACCACAAAACCACCAATAGAGGGCGCAATGATGCTTACCCTACACTATTTACTTATGCCTAAAAACCCTAGGCACGTTCCCACAATAGAGGGCCCAAGTATGCTTCGCCGTCTACGCACGTACCGCATAACCTCACAAAAGAGGTACAATGTTGCTCGGCCTAGACTACTTGTCACAAAACCCCCACGATAGAGGGCGCGATGTTACTTGGCCTACACTACTTACGACAAAACCCAATAGAGGATGCAATGTTGCTTGGCCTAGACTACTTGTCACAAACCCCCACGATAGAGGGCTCGATGTTGCTTGCCTACACTACTTACGACAAAACCCACAATAGAGGGTGCAATGTTGCTTGGCCTACACTTCTTACGACAAAACCCACGATAGAGGGTACAATGTTGCTTGGCCTAGACTTCTTGTCCACAAACCAAAGATAGAGGGCATAATGTTGTTTGGCCTACACTACTTACTACAAAACCAAAGATACAGGGCATAATGTTGCTTGGCCTACACTACTTACCACAAAACCAAAGATAGAGGGCGCAATATTGCTTGGCCTACACTATTTACCACAAAACCCCACTAGAGGGCGCAATGTTGCTTGGCCTACACTACTTACCACAAAACCCAAAATAAATGGCGCAATGTTGCTTTGCCTACTTTACTTACCACAAAACCCACAATAGAGGCGCGATGTTACTTCGCCCATATTATATCAACACCTGCATTACTTACTACAAAGTCCACAAAAGAGGCGGCAGTGTTTGCTTCGCCCATTCTACATAAGGTCCCTCACACGCATATTTCGTATGCGCATGGCAATTGATATTGCATCAATGCAAGGTAATGGTTTTGTTACTGCTGCTGACCTAAAGAAAGAGAATTATTGATTCTATAACAGTACTAATTATCAATACTAAATGGTTTATTTAAATGCAACTGCAATTCCTTGAACGACTCGGTGTAAGTGTGTTGACTTAAAATTATTCATACTTTTGTTTTTTGATATTCTGTGAAAATTTGGTGATTTTTACTGTTATGACCAAAGTGATTATGAATAGAACAGTAGTTGTATTGTGAGTTGGGAACCTATTAGAGTGGTGGGAAATGATTATTTGCACAAACCACCATTTTTGTTTACAATGACGACTGTCAAAACTGGTTACTGGGCATTTCACTTGAACCCAATATAGACTTACTGTCCCAGTTTTGATGTTTCTAACCAATTATTGCACCGAATCTACGAAATGGTAAGATAAAAATTTTATAGTCTTAAAAAGACACTTAAACTATACATGTAGACACATTTCTGTCATTATGTAAGCATTGAACTGTCTAAAAAAGACGTGTATAGTGCTATAATTGCCATTGGCGTGCAAAACAAACTGAAAAATGCGCGTTAGCACATTATGATTAGTTTGCTTTGCACGACAATGGCAGTTATAGCACTATAAACGCCATTTCGAGACAGTTCAATGGTTACATTTACATTTCCCATTTTTTGAAAATCTTATTTTGGTATTTTAATCCTAAAATAAACTTTAAAAAACTGTCGCGTACGACATGTATTTCCAATCGCTGGAACAGCCAATCAATGACGTCACGCGTATAGCCACAAGGAAGAGATGAGTGACGTCACAGTAGCAATTGCATTTATACTCCTTTAACTGTCATCTGTTCTCAAACGAAGTTTAATGTATTAAAACATCACAAATGTAAATACAGTAAAACCTCTCTAAACCGGACAAGCTCCGGACCATAGATTTTGTCCAGTTTAGGGAGGTGTCCGGTTTAGAGAGGTTTTGAAAATTTAACCTGGCTAATCTCCCCTTAATTAAAGAAGCCACAATCAACAACACTGTACATGTTAATGTTATGTAAACATCTCATTATAGAATATGCTATATATAAAAGCACTGTTTGGTTTTAAATCGCCTTTAATTGACTTTCTTAATAGGTTTTTATAATTAGGGTACTCAAGACAAACGACACTACCTTTATTAATCCCTGATAGGACAACAAAAGTGTTGACACTTTACCAGTCTCTTTGATTCATAAGGTGTTATATAATTACTGGATAATAACTAACAATGTAGCAACTATACATATTAAGACACTGTAAGATAAGATTATATAGAAGTGCTTATCTTAAGTTAATGGTCAATTAATAGATAATTAATAAACAGATTTTAGATTATGAAAAATCACAAAAAGAAAGAATAGAAAAAATATATAAATGAAAAATATTTAAATTAAATACCAAATGTTTTAAATAAGAATAAAAAAGATTTAAAAAATAATGATTTTTAAGTGTCCATAATTGAATATTTTACAAATCTGTTTAAAACTAATATATTCAAAAAAGAAAAACAAGTAATTAAAAAATAATCAAATATTGTCCGGTTTAGAGAGGTTCATTTTTAAGGATAAAAGCAACTTGGGACTAAAAAGTTTGTCCGGTGTCCCGAATAGAGAGTGTCCGGTTTAGAGAGGTTCTTGTTAGTTGAAATAAGAAGGATAAATTCCGGGACAAAAAATTTGTCCGGAATAGAGAGTTGTCCGGTTTAGAGAGTGTCCGGTTTTAGGGAGGTTTCACTGTATATTCTATTCGTTCGTAAATCTTTTTCGGAAAAATAGTCATATCGAGGTTAAGATCAAGATATTACAAATGACTGATTTACTATAAAATGTCACATATGTTCATTGGTGTCGTAATAGTACTATTAAGGAGTAAACAACATAACCAATGATACCTTAATAGATGATGCAAAATATTAGCTACATCATCTAACACATTCGAAGTGAGTGGATGGGTGAATGCAAACAATGGTAAAAGATGGATATATTGTTGAAAATGTTATTAATTACGGCAGACTTGTCCAAAGTTTATTACTGGAGTTTCCAAAACAAGTTGAAATTCGTGTGCTGAGTTGTGGCTGAAGCGCACGGCAAGGATAGTAATTGGACGAAAAGCTGCAAAGATAGAAAATAGCTACAGAAACGGTGTCGAGATAAAGCTTTTACGTGGTGGCGAGATGAGCAGTCGATATTAGCTTAGCGTTTAACTTACCCATGTTTTTACTTATTTGGACTTACCACCACAAAGTCCGCAATAACCGGCACAATTTTGCTTCGCCCAATCTAAATAAGGGTCCTGACAAACCGATTTCCCGTAATCATTACAATTTGGTAGGCTACTAGTGCAGTTTGCACTATCGCCTGCTTTGTAACTTGTTGTACCTATCGCCTGTTTTGTAACTTGTTGTGTAGCTAGAGAATAAAAAACAAATACTAATTCATGTCCAAACCACAATTCCAAACTTGAACTGTTGGTTTAATTTTTAATTTCCAAAAAACTATACGAAAGCTAAAATGTTTTCCACTACAATTTTCAGTATAATAAATATGTAAAGTAAACAAGTTATTCTATAGATGAAAATATTACACCTCAATATAAATTCTAAGGTGTATTTCGATATAAATTCTTAATATGCAAATGCCCATCATGCAATAGATTTTCCCTCTAATATTTCACCCTCGGAACCTCTCTTTGAAAACCAAGAAACGTTCCGGTAAACGATCTAAAGCTCCATAAAATGCCGCCTGCAGTCAGTCGGGGTTTTAACACTTAACATATACAAAATACCATAAATATAAACGAGTTATCGCCTTTTGAAAACCACAAAAAGACAAGACCGCATCCAGAAGTGAGTTAAATTGATAATTCTTCAATTTTTCACTTTATCAAAGCCTTTTTATCAATTTTTGTATTTTCTATTAAATGTGAAATAGTTTGGTTATTTCGGTTCAATAAATTTATTGCTTACTTATGAGGGAGATTTGAAAGATTTGTTCAACCTCGGAAAGCCATGCTCCCACCCGAGGGTAAAACCCTCATAAGTGGGCAATAAGCACTATCTCGCTTCTTTATTGAAAAAATACGACTTAAATAGTCTCTATTTTAAACATATCAAATAAGATGGAACGTGTTTTGTTCCGTTAAGATTTCAATTAATCAAACATTTTTCAGATGCTCTATCGAAATAATTGGTTTTTTACAATTTGGTCCATGCACTACTAACGGGATCTTAACGACAATCCAGTGTTGTGAAATTAACACTGTATAAACACGCTCCAAACAGCGCAACATTCGTATCTTTTTACGACAAGGAGCTGGAGGTGGACGCTGTTTCGGAGCTTGTCGTACAATTGAATTACTTACTACAGAATCCGCAGAAATCAGCACAGTGTTGTTTTGCCCACACGTGATACGCTCCACTACATATTGTCTTATCATACAAGGTACAGTTTCCGATCTCGTCAGCACATGTCCCAGGGATGGAGCAAGTGGTCCGGCTGTCGGAACTAAAACTGTACTAACTAGAACAACAAAATATAAATATTTTTATTCATTTATTAAATATTTTGTTCATTAATTTATATTTTTTATTAATTCAATATTTGTCATGAATTAAATATATTTAATAAACTTATATTTTTCATTAATTATATTTTGTTCATTATAATATTTTTTTATCAATTTAATATTTTTTATCAATTTTTTATTTTGTAAATTTTGTTGATTATTTTAATTTTTGTTCATTAATTATCATTAATAAAATGTAATTTTTCTGTATGTATTTTATTGAATAATTTCATCAAATTTGGTATTATATTCAATTAATTAAAATGGAATTTTGATATTTGAAGCTAAATACGTACTTGCCAATATATCAATGGACACAATGTAAAAAACCAAATACAAACAAACAGACCTATGTTTCTAAAAGCAAAGTGAAAACTAAAAAAAAAAAAAACTTTGAAAATGACAGATAAAGTTAAACATGTGAATTTACACCAGCAAAGTGGGACCGGGTGCTCCGGAAGGGTAAGTAACTTCTGTCTAGCAAGCTACACTCGTCATATGAGAAAACATTGAAAATGACATGAACCTATTGGACATTAAATATACCCCCAAGGTAATTTTAGATACAGAGACATAAATTAATCAACAATAGTGTAGAATTATAAAACGATTTAGTAAATACAAACTGATTATGAAACTAAGACTAGGACTAAAAATCACATCTAGTAATGTGGTTGAATACTTCTACGGGACCCTAACCACATTACTTTTTATGCGTGACCAATGTAAACACTTAAGGTACATAGCCTACCGGAGAAACTGGCACCACTTCCCTGGTGAAAACTTACATGGTTAACCTAAATTACCAGTTATAAAGTTTTTATTTTGTTTTTAGGTTGCGATTTGGACATGAATATTGTATGTTTATGTTTTATACACACACACAGACACACACAGAAAGAGAGAGAGAGAGAGAGAGAGAGAGAGAGAGAGAGAGAAAGAGAGAGAGAGAGAGAGAGAGAGAGAGAGAGAGAGAGAGAGAGAGAGACTAACCACATAATCCGCAGTAATCTTTACAATTTATTTCTGCCCATTTGTGATAGGTTCCGGTGCAGATCTTTGACCCGTATGACACACAGTTACCAACCCTATCTTTACATGTTTGGGTGGCACCAGATGTGCTTAATACTACAACTATGAATAAGGTTAAATATTCTATAGATTATACATCCTACAGAACGAACTACTATAAATCTATTGTAATTTCACGGGTTCAAATTATCACGGGTTTGTAATTCCCTATCATTTCGCGGGCTGTAATAGTCGCGTGTTTTAGGAGACCAACTTTGATATGGAGAACATAGATTATTTAACGCTTGGTACAAATTTTCGCGCAAAATTTACGTCCACAAATAAGCAAAGATTAGTACTAAACGAATAAACTACACTTACAGTACATTGGAGGTTTCAGCGTGTCTGATTGGATGAACAACTCCCATCAAAACAGAAATATTGTGTTATTTGCTTTACATTTTCATCTGTGATTCTGTTTCATCAAACATTTCATCTAGCACTAAATCAGCTAAACTAGTCGATTTTTGCTTGGCATGAGGGAGATCGTTGGCTCGAACCCGGTCTGTCCAAAAATTTAAAATATACAGTTGGTGGTTTTTGCTAAACATACGGCATTTAGAATTAAAACTCCGTGACGGGGTCCTTTGGAAGACACCGTAAAAAATCGGGCCATTACGAGGCATGTTATAAACTTCCCTGCATATTAATTGCCATGTACGCACTGTAAGATTCAACATTTCTGCCAATACATATATATAGCTGTTGATGAGAGGCGCTTTTAACAGTGAGCACACCCTTTAGATCCACCGAGGCCCATGTACTTACGAGAGAATGTACTTATGATCACTGTAGCTGCAAGAGTCATGGTTTAGACTTATAAGATGTGTCCTAACTGGTTAACATATAAAATATAAATGTGCAAAGATAACATAGCTAGGTCAGATCATGATCCATCTGCCAACAGTCACAGCACTGTACGGGTCATAAATGGGTAGGGTTCAGATAAAACGTAATCAGAACTTACAATTTGTAATTAATTGAATGGTGTTTTACGTCGCAGATAAAAATATGTCATTGATATCGAGTCTTTACTATCTATAGGTGAAATATTTTTTTACCCTTGAAATGCGCTCAGGACAATATACAGGGAGAATTCTTTAACCTTCCACGCCTGTTGTGACAATGGGCATCGTTTTTTCAGGTCTCTTCCGATGGGCCCCATGACATTTATTTCTAATTGTCGAGTGCTAGGCGAAAGAACTGTCACTACCAGTCTTGGTTAGACCCGACCGGGGTTCAAACCCACGATATCCCACATATAAAGCGAGAACTCTACCTACTGAGCAACCATAGTGGTGGTCATAATTTGTAGGGCGTTATTTTGACAACGCTGAAGGTAAAAGCAAACAACATTGACCTGTCCACTTGACCTTTGATTTGAATATTATTATGGACAACTACATTTATGTACTGGGAACACGTGGTTCGTCAACATCATTGAAAACACACAATGCGTATGCATAACTTGCAAATTCGAACACAATCTATGAATTTGGTGGATCATTAACTATGAATATTCCTCATGGAATTTTAAGTCAACAGGTCACTGCGGTCAGTGTTGATTGGTCGTGATAATCGTCAGAATCAACCTGTAAAATGAAAAGAACGTGTATAAATTTAAGCTTCGGAGTAATAAGATATTAACATTAAGGAATTTAGAGAGCCTTAATCTTAAGATATTCTCAATGACTTCACATAGTGTTAATCCTAATAATTCAGAGGCGTTGATAACAATATTACAGTTTACTTTTACATCTTTGATGCGTTTAAGTGACTTAGTAACTTAATGTTGTTTTGCTCCCAAGACATTATTCTTTCACTTAATTTTTTATGTAGACTGACGCCACAATGACCAAACTAAAAAACTAAGAAAAAGAAGAAGAGACAACAAAAAAGAAGAAGTGAAGAAGTATAAGAAGTACAAAACCCACTGACCCCCAGTAAACGAACTGACAAAATTTCTCGCACTAGGATCAGCTTTAAGTCTTATTTGGTTTTGAACATTAATACACGGAGATAGTAAAATAAATGACATTGGCTAAGTGTATGTTATTCCAGCTGCGAGATTCTTTATTTCTATTAAGCATCATTATCTTTTATTTATGTCTTATAAAATATGTATAAAGTATAATACACAAGGTGAATTTATAGTTCTTCTATCCAACATTAAGGTATGAAGGATTCTAATATGATCATCACTTTTGGAATAATGACATTAATATATCAGATCCTTATGATTTATTTCTTTCTCTCTAGAAAACAAATATTAGAATATGTGGTGGTTTTAAATATGTTCGTCTTTGATGTGTAATATAAGGGGTTACCACGGTGACCGACCGTGGGATTATGGATTACTACACCTATCACCGGTTTTAAATATGTTCGTCTTTGATGTGTAATATAAGGGGTTACCACGGTGACCGACCGTGGGATTATGGATTACTACACCTATCACCGCTTAAGTTTGAATCCCACTCGAGCAGGTCCTATTGTGAGCGAATTTGTCAGTTCAATTACAAAAGATTGGTGGTATCTTAAGGGTACTCTGCTTGTCCTTATCAATTCCAGAATTAACCACCTCGAAATAAGTGAAAAATTCTTGACTGTCACAGACGCAAAACATCAGGGCCCGGTTGCACAAAGCTTAATTAATTTCTAATTAATATTTTCCCATAATTAAGCAATATATAATTAAATATCCGGACTGTTGCACAAAGCGTAATTAAAGTATAATCAGAAATGGATTACACTCAGTTTTATGGGTTTTTCTCAAAAACCGGTTAAAGATGAGAAACAGAAATTTGGCTACGTATATAACAAGACTCGGCCTAATTTATCATAATAGTTTGAGTTTTTCATCGGTTGAGACTTTGCCTCTGTATAGTGTAAATTTTTGTAAAAAATGTTCAAGCTGAAAAAATCTAAGTTTTTGACTCCACCTCTTATGACAAAACCAACCCTTTTTACTATGAGTTTCATTCAAAGTTTAAAAGGTGTCACGGGTGATTGACTAATAGACTGGACAACAGTTTGATGACACTAAAATGAGGCCAAAGGAAAATAAACACCTGTGTATAAGGTTATGGAGAGAGAAACAGAGATCCTAAAATTGTCAAGTAAATTGCAAAATGACTTGCATTTGAAGTGAATGCAATCTATACATGTTTATTTCTTACTGTTTACAAGAGCATAAGCGTTTCACTTATTGTTTTAATCCATTGCTCAATTAAGCTACGGGTAAATAGGTAGTACCAATGTTAGGTTTGAGATGTACATATATTATACATATCTGTATATTTCTGAGAATTAAAAAAAATGAACTCCAGATACATACCTTACTTCCCTCACCCATACAAGCATTTTCCCATCTGAATCATTGCGGAAATTCCTTTGAATGTATTATGGTAAAATAACATTAAGCAGACTTGATTTTGGTTTGGCCTTAATACAGGACAGAGCACATGGTTGATTAGTCTTCCTTGCATAATAAACTGGTTTTATGATGAAAAAAGGTCATGAACTATCATTATGCCTTACATGGGAAAAAAGGCGGAGTAATTAGACTCTGTTAATTTTCCATCATTGCAGAAATTGTGAATTTTTTCTCAGTAAAGCTGGATTATAGCCACATATACATTATGGAAACCTAAAGTGCATATTAGGCCGGCTGATAATAAATATATTTTATTAAGAAAAAATAAAATATTTTCAGTAATAAATTTTTTAGAGACAAATAACTGAGTGTAATCTATTTCTGTTTATACTTTAGTACCAATTGGTGCACTTTAATTTTCTAAACTTATATATTATAGTTGAGTTACACAGCTTTAACCTTGTATATGATTTACATATTACACCAGTTTTAATTTTACAGCACTAGACGGCCGTTTCGGAATACAATTCCTCATCAGTAGTGCTTGGACCAAAATTAAGAAATCAAAATTGAAAAGATAGCGAAAGGACTGAAATATATTTTACCAAATTTAGCTATGGAAATACCCTGAATCAGGGAGTATAACTAAGTTTTTGAGGAATTTCAAATTTTAACTAGTCGCAAATTTAGACAATAGTATTAGTCAATTTGTATCTAAAAACTGATACAGGAAACCTCGACACTCAGAGGGGGCCTCAGTAGCTAAGTGGTCTAAAGCGAGAACTTACGGATCACAACATCTCTTATCGCCTAAGTTCAAATCCTACTCGAAACAGAGCCTAGTGTGAGTACATTTGTTAGTTCACTATCCTAAGGTCGGTGGTTTTCTCCGGTTGCTCCTATTCCCCCACCATTCCATAATTAACCGTCTCGATATAAGTTATAAATTCGTGACTCGGGCATTTAACACATTTACTCCATTCTCATCTATGAGTTAAATGGATACACAAAGCTTAAGTATACCGAGGTACCTTAAATACTCGTCCGTCAAAATTTGGCGTTGAAAGGGAGCTAACTCAAAACACATGACTTACATGAAATACAGTGTATAAGCAAACAACAACGACCTGTCCGTTTGACCTTGTACAAGGAATATTCGGACTAACATTATACTAGTCTTTGATAAATATTTAAATTAAAGGTAAAGCGGACAGTCCATGCTCAGTGTTGTTTTCCTATACTTAAAGTTGTTGTATATGAAAACAACATTGACCTGTCCGCTTGACCTTAAATCTAAATATTTACTATGGACCAGCACATAAGAGAAAACAAGGTTTTATTTGGTCTGTATCATAAGTAACATGCATTGTTTATACGAAGTAACTGGGAATTCTAACACTACCTATGTATTTAGTGTATCATCACATATGAATATTCCTGATGAAAGGTCAACTAGACAGGTCATGGTCGTTGCCTAATAACAGTGCATACCTTTATTGATTAATTGATTTTATTAAAAATGAAAGGATATGAAAATGATTTCCGTTTATCAGGATGTCACCAGCAATAGGCGAAGTGGCAGAAAATTTCAACCTTTGCAGTGAGCTAAGGACAGTGTGTAGATAAAGTACTTTAACGTACCATCCCTACAGTGAAACGTGGCAACAGTTTTTAAGATTTCTTTCGAAGGACACTGGCTTTCATTACTAAATACCATTTGCTTGGCAAGAAACATTCGAAGCCCATACCACTGAGCTACCATAGCGGTCGACCCCTTGATGTTATTTAAATATTATATACCCTGAATTGGTAAAAAAGACAACCTATCCTAATTTTCAATTTTACGTTAATCATGTCGATATGAGAAACAAAATAGGCCATCAATCATGAACAAATTATACTACAAAGGAATTTATTTTTATTACAACAACTTTTAAACAATATATGTTTTGAAAATTATCAAACAACCGAAATATAGAGGCCTGTTTGTAGATTTGTTTGATAAAAACTAATAACAATGCATAAAAATAGAACGTCTGGGGACCAAGTCTCTGAATTTTTACGCCGTATTAAAAGTAACGTTCACTTGAAATTGAGCTCGATTTTTAAACAAATTTCCACGTGTTTTTATTTGTAAATATTAATTGTTACTATTAAAAAGATATATTTTTCCAAAAACAAGAATAACGTCAAAAGTGTTGTCTTATTAGCCAACCAAGTTGATGGGAGCCGCTGTAACGAAATTGTGAAATAAATTAGTTTAAATGATTTCATTGAAGATCTGTTATGAAATTAAGTCACACACACACACACACACACACACACACACACACACACACACACACACACACTTTAAAAGGTCGAGACTCTAAAATAGCAACCACCTGTCCATATGTGTGCGATAATCAGTGATCCCAAAATGCTTTTGTGTTTTCTTGTTTTGTTTGGCTTATGAATAATAATCTTTTTTTGTTTGGTGTGCTTGTTTGTTTTGTCTGTTGCCAAATACATTCTTTATCAGCTGCCTTCTTCCAAATAAAAGGTTATCACTTCATGCATTGCTCATGCTTAAAAACAATAGAGGTCGCAATGTTGACTGGTCTACACTACTTACCACAAAACCACCAATGGAGGGCGCAATGATGCTTAGCCTACACTGTTTACCTATGCTTAAAAACCCTAGGCACGTTCCACAAAGCCCACAATAGAGGGTTCGCCGTCTACGCATGTACCGTAAAACCTCACGATAGAGGGTACAATGTTGCTTGGCCTAGACTACTTGTCACAAAACACCCACGATAGAGGGTGCGATGTTACTTGGCCTAGACTACTTACGACAAAACCCACAATAGAGGGTGCAATGTTGCTTGGCCTGGACTACTTGTCACAAAACCCCCACGATAGAGGGTACAATGTTGCTTGGCCTAGACTACTTGTCACAAAACACCCACGATAGAGGGCGCGATGTTACTTGGCCTACACTACTTACGACAAAACCCACAATAGAGGGTGCAATATTGCTTGGCCTAGACTACTTGTCACAAAACCACCACGATAGAGGGCGCGATGTTACTTGGCCTACACTACTTACCACAAAACCCATAATAGAGGGTGCAATGTTGCTTGGCCTAGACTACTTGTCACAAAACCCCCACGATAGAGGGCGTGATATTACTTGGCCTACACTACTTACCACAAAACCCATAATAGAGGGTGCAATGTTGCTTGGCCTAGACTACTTTTCACAAAACCCCCACGATAGAGGGCGCGATGTTACTTGGCCTACACTACTTACCACAAAACCCATAATAGAGGGTGCAATGTTGCTTGGCCTAGACTACTTGTCACAAAACCCCCACGATAGAGGGCGCGATGTTACTTTGCCTACACTACTTACGACAAAACCCACAATAAATGGCGCAATGTTGCTTTGCCTACTTTACTTACCACAAAACCCACAATAGAGGGCGCGATATTTCTTCGCTCATATTACATCACCACCTGCATTACTTACTACAAAGTCCACAAAAGAGGCGGCAGTGTTGCTTCGCCCATTCTACATAAGGTCCCTCACACGCATATTTCGTATGCGCATGACAATTTGATATTGCATCAATGCAAGGTAATGGTTTTGTTACTTGCTGCTGACCTAAAGAAAGACGAAATTATTGATTCTATAACAAGTAACTAGCTAATTATTAAGACTAAATGGTTTATTTAAATGCAACTGCAATTCCTTGAACGACTTGGTGTAAGTGTGTTGACTTAAAATTATTCATACTTTTGTTTTTTGATATTCTGTGAAAATTTGGTGATTTTTACTGTTATGACCAGAGTGATTATGAATAGAACAGTAATTGTATTGTGAGTTAGGAACCTATTAGAGTGATGGGAAATGATTATTTGCACAAACCACCATTTTTGTTTACAATGACGACTGTCAAAACCGGTAATTTGGCATGTCACTTCAACCCAATAAGACTTACTGTCCCAGTTTCATGTTTCTGACCAATCATTGCACCGAATTTACGAAGTTGTAAGATAACAATTTTATAGTCCTAAAAAGACACTTTAACTATACATATAGAAACATTTCTGTCATTATTTAAGCATTGAACTGTCTAGAAAAGACGTTTATAGTGCTATATTTACATTTTGTCTGTTTTCTGTCTGCTACACAAGGTTTCAGGGCAATTGCGTTCATATCGGCTATGAACTGCAAGATCTACCTTGGTGACGTCACGGGAATTCCATTCACAACAATCGGCGTATGTGACGTCACGGGAATTCCATTCACAACAATCGGCGTATGTGACGTCACGGGAATTCCATTCACAACAATCGGCGTATGAATACACAATATGAAATACACAAAACCGGAACTTTTTATTGATTGTTTGCATAATTGTGATTATTTATTATCGAAATAAATGTATTTAATAAAAAATTGAACAATTTAGTAGAAATTTTGTATGCATTTTGTTGTTTTTTTCCACGCACTATTTTGTCCTAGAATTTCTGGCGCCAAACTGCACAGGTGATCAGTTGGATCTGCTGTTCCATCAGCTCTTCCGTTAATCGAAAATCGTTGTTGACAAAGCGCGGAATTAAAATTTTCTAAAATGGTTTTGAACCAAGAAAAAGAAAAGAAAATAGTTTTAAACGTAAATATAACAATTGAACTGTTTAGAAATGCGGTTCATAGTCGATATGAACGCAATTGAAATGCAAGCAAACTGGATAATACGCTAACGCACATTATGATTAGTTTGCTTTGCACGGCAATGGCAGTTATAGCACTATAAACGCCATTTCTAGACAGTTCAATGGTTATATTTACATTTCACATTTTTTGAAAATCTTATTTTGGTATTTTAATCCTTAAAAAATCTTTAAAAAACTGTCGTGTACGACATGTATTTCCAATCGCTTGAACAGCCAATCAATGACGTCACGCGTATAACCGCAAGGAAGAGATGAGTTACGTCACAGTAGCAATTGCATTTATACTCCTATAACTGCCATCTGTTCTTAAACGAAGTTTAATGCATTAAAACATCACAAATGTAAATATATTCTATTCGTTCGTAAAATCTTTTCGGAAAAATAGTCATATCGAGGTTAAGATCAAGATATTACAAATGACTGATTTACTATAAAATGTCACATATGTTCATTGGTGTCGTAATAGTACTATTAAGGAGTAAACAACAATAACCAATGAGACGTTAATAGATGATGCAAAAATATTAGCTACAGCATCTAACACATTCGAAGTGAGTGGATGGGTAAATGCAAACAATGGTAAAAGATGGGATATATTGTTGAAAATGTTATTATAGTTACGGCACAGACTTGTCCAAAGTTTATTACTGGAGTTTCCAAAACAAGTTGAAATTCGTGTGCTGAGTTGTGGCTGAAGCGCACGGCAAGGATAGTAATTGGACGAAAAGCTGCCGAAAGATAGAAAATAGCTACAGAAACGGTGTCGAGATAAAGCTTTTACGTGGTGACGAGATGAGCAGTCGATATTAGCTTAGCGTTTAACTTACGCCATGTTTGTACTGTATTTGGACTTACCACCACAAAATCCGCAATAACCGGCACAATTTGGCTTCGCCCAATCTAAATAAGGGTCCTGACAAACAGATTTCCCGTAATCATTACAATTTGGTAGGCGGTCAGTGCAGTTTGCATCTATCGTCTGCTTTGTAACTTGTTGTGTACCTATCGCCTGCTTTGTAACTTGTTGTGTAGCTAGAGAATAAAAAAAAACAAACATACTAATTCATGTCCAAACCACAATTCTAAAACTTGAAATTGTTGGTTCCATTTCTTATTTTCCAAAAAACTATACGAAACCTAAAATGTTTTCCACTACACATTTTCAAGATAATAAATATTGTAAGACCCCCCCCCCCGTAAACAAGTTAATTCCATAGATGAAAACTATTACACCTCAATATAAATTCTAAGGGTGTATTTGGATATAATTATCTTAATATGCTCCCATCGTGCAATGGATTTTCCCTCTAATATTCCACTCCTCGGAACCTCTCTTTGAAAACCATAGAAACGTTCCCGGTAAACGATCTAAAGCTCCACAAAAATGGCCGCCTGCAGTCAGTCGGGGTTTTAACACTTAACATATACAAAATACTCTTTCGGAAAACCATAAATATAAACGAGTTATCGCCTTTCGAAAACCACAAAAAGTCATGACCGCATCCAGAAGTGAGTTAAATTGATAATTCTTCATTTTTTTTACTTTATCAAAGCCTTTTTATCAATTTTTGTATTTTCTATTAAATGTGAAATAGTTTGGTTATTTCGGTTCAATACAATATTTATTGCTTACTTATGAGGGAGATATGAAAGATTTGTTTAACCTCGGAACGCCATGCTCCCATCCGAGGGGAAAACCCCTCATAAGTGGGCAATAAGCACTATCTCGCTTCTTTATTGAAAAAATACAACTTAAATAGTCTCTATTTTAAACATATCAAATAAGATGGAACGTGTTTTGTTCCGTCAAGGTTTCAATTAATCAAACATTTTTCAGATGCTCTTATCGAAATAAATTGGTTTTTACAATTTTGGTCCATGCATTATTGACGAGGAACTTAACGACAATTCAGTGTTGTAAAAATTAACACTGGTATAAACACGCTCCAAACAGCGGTCAACATTCGTATCTTTTTTACGACATAGGAGCTAGGAGGTGGACGCTGTTTTGGAGCTTGTCGTACAATATGTAATTACTTACTACAGAATCCACAGAAATCAGCACAGTGTTGTTTAGCCCACACTTGATACACTCCACTACATATTGTCTTATCATACAGGGTACAGTTACCGATCTCGTCAGCACATGTCCTCAGGGATGGAGCAAGTGGTGCGGCTGTCGGAACTAAAACTGTACTAACTAGAACAACAATATATATATTTTTATTCATTTTTTAATATTTTTATTAATTCAATATTTGTCATGAATTAAATATATTGTTAATAAACTTATATTTTTCATTAATTTTATATTTTGTTCATTAATATAATATTTTTTTTATCAATTTAATATTTTTTATCAATTTTTTATTTTGTAAATTTTGTTGATCATTTTAACTTTTGTTCATTAATTACTAGTCATTAATAAAATGTAATTTTTCTGTATGTATTTTATTGAATTATTTCTTCAAATTTGGTATTATATTCAATTGATTTAAAATGGAATTTTGATATTTGAAGCTAAATACGTACTTGCCAATATATCAATGGACACAATGTAAAAAACCAAATACAAACAAACAGACCTATGTTTCTAAAAGCAAAGTGAAAACTAAAAAAAAAGAAAACTTTGAAAATTGACAGATAAAGTTAAACATGTGAATTTACACCAGCAAAGTGGGACCGGGTGCTCCGGAAGGGTAAGTAACTTCTGTCTAGCAAGCTACACTCGTCATATGAGAAAACATTGAAAATGACATGAACCTATTGGACATTAAATATACCCCCAAGGTAATTTTAGATACAGAGACATCAAATTAATCAACAATAGTGTAGAATTATGAAAACGATTTAGTAAATACAAACTGATTATGAAACCAAGACTAGGACTAAAAATCACATCTAGTAATGTGGTTGAAATACTTCTACGGGACCCTAACCACATTACTTTTTATGCGTGACCAATGTAAACACTTAAATAGGAGGTACATAGCCTACCGGAGAAACTGGCACCACTTCCCTGGTGAAAACTTACATGGTTAACCTAAATTGCCAGTTATAAAGTTTTTATTTTGTTTTTAGGTTGCGATTTGGACATGAATATTGTATGTTTATGTTTTATACATACACACACACACACACACACAGAAAGAGAGAGAGAGAGAGAGAGAGAGAGAGAGAGAGAGAGAGAGAGAGAGACTAACCACATAATCCGCAGTAATCTTTACAATTTATTTCTGCCCATTTTTGATAGGTTCCGGTGCAGATCTTTGACCCGTATGACACACAGTTACCAACCCTATCTTTACATGTTTGGGTGGCACCAGATGTGTTTAATACTACAACTATGAATAAGGTTAAATATTCTATAGATTATACATCCTACAGAACGAACTACTATAAATCTATTGTAATTTCACGGGTTCAAATTATCACGGGTTTGTAATTCCCTATCATTTCGCGGGCTGTAATAGTCGCGTGTTTTAGGAGACCAATTTTGATATGGAGAACATAGATTATTTAACGCTTGGTACAAATTTTCGCGCAAAATTTACGTCCACATATAAGCAAAGATTAGTACTAAACGAATAAACTACACTTACAGTACATTGGAGGTTTCAGCGTGTCTGATTGGATGAACAACTCCCATCAAAACAGAAATATTGTGTTATTTGCTTTACATTTTCATCTGTGATTCTGTTTCATCAAACATTTCATCTAGCACTAAATCAGCTAAACTAGTCGATTTTTGCTTGGCATGAGGGAGATCGTTGGCTCGAACCCGGTCTGCCCAAAAATTTTAAATATATAGTTGGTGGTTTTTGCTAAACACACGGTATTTAGAAATAAAACCCCGCGACGGGGTCTTTTGGAAGACAACGTAAAAAGCGTGCCATAACGTGGCATGTTAAAAAACTTCCCTGTATATTAATTGCCATGTGCGCACTGTACAGTTTAAAATTTCTGCCGATACATGAGAGGCGCTTTCAACAGTGAGCACATCCTTTAGATCCACCGAGGCCCATGTACTTACGAGACAATGTACTTATGATCACTGTAGCTACAAGAGTCATGGTTTAGACTTATAAGATGTGTTCTAACTGGTTATGATATAAAATATAAATGTGCAAAGATAACATAGCTAGGTCAGATCATGATCCATCTGCCAACAGTCACAGCACTATACGGGTCATAAACAAGTAGGGTTCAGCTAGAACGTAATCAGAACTTACAATTTGTAATTGGATGGTGTTTTACGTCGCAGATAAAAATATGTCACTTATATCTAGTCTTTACTATTTATAGGTGAAATATTATTTTACCTTTGCAATGCGCTCAGCAGAATGTACAGGGAGAATTCTTTAACGTTAGCGCGTTATGATTAGTTTGCCTTGCATATCAATTGCGTTCATATCGACTATGAACCGCATTTCTAATCAGTTCAATTGTTATATTTACGTTTAAAACTATTTTCTTTTTTTTTCTTGGTTCAAAATAATTTTAGAAAATTTTTATTCCGCGCTTTGTCAACAACGATTTTCGATTAACGGAACAGCTGATGGAACAGCAGATCCAACTGATCAGCTGTGCAGTTTGGTGCCAGAAATTTTAGGACAAAATAGAATCCCCCTGTATATTGTCCTGAGTGCATTTCAAAGGTTAAAAAAATATTTCACCTATAAATAGTAAAGACTCGATAAAAGTGACATATTTGTATCTGCGACGTAAAACACCATTCAATCAATTACAAATTATAAGTTCTGATTACGTTTTAGCTGAACCCTGCTTAATTATGACCCGTACAGTGCTATATTTACATTTTGTCTGTTTTCTGTCTTCTACACAAGGTTTCAGAGCAATTGCGTTCATAACGGCTATGAACTGCAAGATCTACCTTGGTGACGTCACGGGAATGCCATTCACAACAATCGGCGTATGAATACACAATATGAAATACACAAAATCAGAACTATATTGACATAAAAATAAAGTTTGTTTACATCCCGTGATATCGAATTACTCATGTCATTTGGCGAGAATTTTGCTAAGAATTTTCTTTTTAGATACATCTTAAAAAATTGAACAATTTAGTAGAAATTTTGTATGCAATTTGTTGTTTTTCCATTCACTATATTGTCCTCTTCCGATGGGCCCCATGACCTTTATTTCTAATTGTCGAGCGATTGGCGAAAGAACTGTCACTACCAATTTTTATGTCTTTGTTACACCCGACCGGGGTTCAAACCCACGATCTCCAACATATAAAGTGATAACTCTACCTACTGAGCAACCATAGTGGTGATCATAATTTGTAGGGCGTTATTTTGACAACGCTGAAGGTAAAAACAAACAACATTGACCTGTCCACTTGACCTTTAATTTAAATATTATCATGGAAAACTACATTTATGTATTGGGAACACGTGGTTCGTCTACATCATTGAAAACACACAATGCGTATGCATAACTTGCAAATTCGAACACAATCTATGAATTTGGTGGATCATCAAATATGGATATTCCTCGTGATATTTTAAGTCAACAGATCACTGAGGCCAGTGTTGATTGGTCGTGATAATCGTCAGAATGAACCTGTAAAATGAAAAGAACATGTATAAATTTAAGCTTCGGAGTAATAAGATATTAACATTAAGGACTTCAGAGAGCCTTAATCTTAAGATATTCTCCAGGACTTCACATAGTGTTAATCCTAATAATTCAGAGGCGTTTATAACAATATTACAGTTTACTTTTACATCTTTGATGCGTTTAAGTGACTTAGTAACTTAATGTTGTTTTGCTCCCAAGACATTATTTTTTCCACTTAATTTTTGATGTAGACTGATTCCACAATGACCAAACTAAAAAACTAAGAAGAAGATGAAACAACAAAAAGAAGTCTAGAAGTATAATAAGTACAAAACCCACTGACCTTCTGTAAACGAACTAACAAAATTTCTCGCACTAGGATCAACTTTAAGCCTTATTGGGTTTCCAACATTAACACTCTGAGATTGTTAGATAAATAACATTTGCTATGTGTGTGTTTTTTCAGCTGCGATATTCCTTTTTTCTATTAAGCATCATTATCTTCTATTTATGGTCTTATAAAATATGTATAGGGTATAATAAACAAGGTGAATTTATAGTTCTTCTGTCCAAGATTAACGTATGAAGGATTCTAATATGATCATCACTTATGGAATAATGTCATTAATATTTCAGATCCTTATGATTTATTTCTTTCTCTCTAGAAAACAAATATTAGAATATGTGGTGGTTTTAAATATGTTCGTCTTTGATGTGTAATATAAGGGGTTACCACGGTGACCGAGCGTGGGGTTATGGATTACTGCACTGAGCAAATTTGTCAGTTCAGTTGCAAAAGGTTGGTGGTTTCTTAAAGGTACTCTGCTTGTCCTCACCAATTTCAGAATTACCCGAAGTGAAAAATTCTTGACTGTCAGAGGCGCAAAACATCACGGCCCGGCTGCACAAATCTGAATTAGGTTTTATTCAATGGTTAAACTATAACTAAGCCATATATTCATTAACCCAACTGTTGCACAAAGCGTTTTTAGTACTTATTGGTACACTTTAATTTTCTAATCTTATATATTATAGATAGGTTACACAGCTATAATTACAAACTTCACGTTGTTACACAATTTAGAGCATTTTCATTGGTTGTCGTCTTGCAAAAACACGGTGTTATTTTCCAATAACAACGTTTTCTACCGGAACTACTTTGGGCCTGTTTCGGGGATTACCCAATTTTAAGATTGTAAACAAACGGGGAGGTCGGGAACGATTTCACACAGAAACACTAAAATACTTTAATTTTTTATAAATTCAAATTTTGAAAAATTAATTCAAACATGTTCTGATTAATTTTCACCAATATTTTTAATAATTTACATTTAAGATTTATGTTTATGAAATATTTTTCAAAATCGACGTTTTATCGTCACCGAGCATTTACGTGTCTATAGGCTACTAAGTAAGCAATATAACACGCACCATGGTATTCTCGGATGCCAACCCTCAGTGCGGGGTGTTTTGTTTGAAATTCATCACATACGCATCCTTTTGAAAGCAAAGACATTTTATTTCCCCCAGATAGTGTATAGCCGGGGATCAGGAATGCCAGTGTGCAGATAAGTCAGATGGTTGATTCTGAACTGGATCTTGATGATAATGACAGTGGTAGGTAGGCATGTCAATAATAATTTAATAAAATTGATAACATACTATATTCCAGTCTAATGTTCACCCTTACCGCTTGTTTACCTTCTCAAAATGTCCCTGATCAGCCCATACAGCTACCAACGGTGACAGAATCCCTCATCTCACACCAGTCCCATAGGTGGTAAAACATTGATTCATCCAAGAAAACATTAATTCCATGTCAATAGTTGGTTTCAGGGTTTGTTTAACACACTGTTCATTCAACCAATGCAGTTTTTCTTATGTTATGGGTAAAATTAAAATGTAAACACGCCTGTCCTGCAAACGTATGGCCGTCACGTATGACGTTGTACAAAGTGTTGTTTGTTTTCATGATTGCGAGACATAATATAATCCCTTTTTGTCAATGAATTTAAATGTAACATAATTTATATGTTGACTGAAAATAACTAGGAAATAAATAAAAAGATATAAATTCAAAAATATTTCAGCATATTTATCGGATATTTTATTGTTTCATAAAAATGTAATTTAATGTATTAATACGCAGTTCAACCTTGTAACGTCGATTTTCTGAAAATCAGCTGCTCAGTTCGGAAATGTAGGTCAGTTTAAAAACTTAAATTTCAAGGTTGGTTTGTAATTATAAGAATTGAATTGCACTTTTTACGTTGTTACACCCCGATAACAACGAAAAAAGTGCAATTCAATTTTTAATTAACGTCTTATAAGTTTGTTTGTATATAATTTACATATTATACCAGTTTTAACTTTACTGTACTAGACTTCCATTTCGGGATACAATTCCTCATTAGTAGTGCTAAGACAAAATTAAGAAACAAGATTGAAAAGATACCAAAAGGACTAAAATATATTTTACCAATACTTTACATGAGGGGGTATACCTTTGAGGAATTTCAAATTTTAACTAGCAGCAAATTTAGACAATAGTATCATTGAATTGTTATCCAAAATTGATACAAGAAGCCTGAGGGGTGGGGGTCGTTAGCTGAGTGGTCTAAAGCGCACACTTGCGGATCAGAGCGCCCCTCGTCGCCTAGGTTCAAATCCCACTGGAAACAGAACCTAGTATGAGTACATTTGTTAGTTCACTGGCCTAAGGTCGGTGGTTGTCTCCCGTTACTCCTGTTTCCCCACCATTTCATATTTAACCGTCTCGATATAAGTTATGGATTCGTGACTCAAGCGTTTACTCCACTCGATACTTTGTTTCATTCAAAAGTCATGTGGATACACACATCTTTAGTATACCGAGTAACCTAAAATACTGATACTTTATGTACGAAATACAATATAGAGGCAAACAACATTGACCTGTCCGCTTGACATTTCATTTGGAATATTCGGACTAACATTATACTTGTCTATGATAAAGATTTAAATTAAAGGTAAAATGGACAGGCCATGACCAATGTTGTTTTCCTATACACCCTTCCGATAAATCGCGACACCTGGCGGGAGTGCAATGATTGGTAGTAGAATGTGACGTCATACAGAGAGTTATGAAAAGGAAATACTAGCATTTCGTATTTTCCCTCAATATAATATTGTTTTAAAATTAAATATTAAATTTCAATTTTTATTACATATCGCTGGTATTTTATTCCAGAAAATAGTTTGAAATTAATATATTTTTTCATTAAAAAATTTAAAAATTCATTTTAATTGTTACATAATAATAAACTGTTCCATGACATATTTGATATTGTAATACCAAGTCATGGGCAGTCATTCGGAACTAATTAGGGCACTGATTTTGATTACCTAAATTACAGGAGAGAAAATGTTTCGGTCCAACCTAAGGACAATTTGCTTATGCATGAATGAATCCAGGTGTGTCAAAAGTAGCCTAAGCTTTTCGTTAATCTCAGAAGATTCTCAGTCGGTAGAATTATTTAAACGAGAGAGAGAGAGAGAGAGAGAGAGAGAGAGAGAGAGAGAGAGAGAGCTACAAACATTGCAGTTTAAATATTCTGTAACTCAGTGAATAATTATATAATCGAACAAATTATTTATCCGAAAAATTTATAACTAGTCATGGGATAATTATTTATTCGACATTTTGAAACTTAACATAATTGTGTTACAGTTTAAAGATGATAAATAATAATAATAAACATCGCATAATTAGTATTAAAAGTTATTTATTTATTTATTTTAATTTTTATACTTTTTGTTTCTGACAAATAAGTATAATATAGCCAAAGCAGAGATACTTCATTACATGAGAATAAATGAGATATTTCTCACTGTGTATTATAATCAGGTGTTGCCTTGTCCATCTCGTAATGGGGGTAAGCGTACTTGTATTTTCCTGTTAATTGCAAACTGGATTAATGAAACCAATTAAAAGTCCTATTTTTTAAGTCAACATAGGTAAGGATGCCATCATTTCTACTTAGAATCAGTTGTTATTTATTTAAATTTGACCGAAATATTAACCATACATTTCAATGTTGTTTTTTTTGTTTTTGTTTTTGTTTTTTTAAATATTTTTATTAATAATTTTGAAAATAAATTTTCAGAACCTTTAACATTTTTAGCATTACCGGGTCTTTCTTCAATTAAAGTTTAATCCGTTGAACAATGATTTTTAAATACAACTTTAAGATGTCGCTAATTTGTAATCACAGGAAAATTTAAGATTTCAAATTATTTTGACTATCAATTATGTATCTGAATTGTCTAATTTATATCAATATTGTGTAATAAAGTTTTATGAGAATTCCGATTTTAAATAAAAATAAATAATAAAAAAGTGGAAGGAGAACGTTTGTAGTAATTTGAATAAAAAATTAAAATATTTCCAGTCGGATAAAAATATGAATTTCAAATGTACTTGAGGGTAATTAAATAGTCCAAGATATTAATAAATATACGTACATTTATTTCATATTTTTCAAATTTGAACATTTACAAATTGCAGTTTTCTAGTAAAAATTAAACTTGTCATTTTGTTGAAGAAATTACAACAACAAATTCTACACAATCCTTTACAATGTTAAGTGTCTTTTCGGATGTTTAAAATTTGTTTAATTAGCCCATTCATAATTTGCCATTTGTAATTTTTTTAAAGTAATATTCGCTTTGTCGGTTTATCATCTCACCTGTAGCTTACACATGACACCTAACAGATACTCGAACTGAGTGAATATACTGTGTCGATAGATAGCCTTCCCGGTGTGACGTCATATCAAGAGCGATAACCAGTTTCCGGCTATTTCTGGAAGGGTGTATACTTAAAGTTGTTGTATATGAAAACAACATTGACCTTTCCGCTTCACCCTAAATCTAAATATTTATTATGGACCAGTACATACGAGAAAACTAGCTTTTATTTGGTCTGTGTTGTAAGTAACATTCATTGTTTATATGAAGTAACTACGAATTCTAACACTACCTATGTATGTTGTGGATCATCACATATGAATATTCGTGATCAAAGGTCAACCAGACAGGTCAGGGGTGTTCCCTTATAACCCTTCATTGATGAGTTGATTTATTAAAACTTAATGAATAGGGCTTTACGTCAAGAATATTTCACTTTTATCAGGATGTCACCTGCAATAGGTAAAGTGGCAGACAATTTCAACCTTTGCAGTGAGCTAAAGGCAATGTGTAGATAAAGTTCTTTAATGTACTATGCCTACAGTGAAACGTGGCAACGGTTTCTAATGTGTCTTCCGAAGGAAACTGTGGCTTTTATTACTAAATGCCGAATGCTTGGCAAGAAACATTCGAAGCCCATACCACTGAGCTACCATAGCGATCGACCCCTTGATGTTATTTAAATATTATATACCCTGAATTGGTAAAAAAGACAGCCTATCCTAATTTTCAATTGTACGTTAATCATGTCGATATGAGAAACAAAATAGGCCATCAATCATCAACAAATTATACTACAAAGGAATTTATTTTTATTACAACAACTTTTAAACAATATATGTTTTAAAAATGATCAAACAACCGAAATATAGAGGCCTGTTTGTAGATTTGTTTGATAAAAACTAATAACAATGCATAAAAATAGAACGTCTGGGGACCAAGTCTCTGAATTTTTACGCCGTATTAAAAGTAACGTTCACTTGAAATTGAGCTCGATTTTTAAACAAATTTCCACGTGTTTTTATTTGTAAATATTAATTGTTACTATTAAAAAGATATATTTTTCCAAAAACAAGAATAACGTCAAAAGTGTTGTCTTATTAGCCAACCAAGTTGATTGGAGCCGCTGTAACGAAATTGTGAAATAGATTAGTTTAAATGATTTCATTGATGATCTGTTATAAAATTTTCTCTGTTTTAAGTCACACACACACACACACACACACACACACACACACTTTAAAAGGTCGAGACTTTCAAATAGCAACCACCTGTCCATATGTGTGCGATAATCAGTGATCCCAAAATGCTTTTGTGTTTTCTTGTTTTGTTTGGCTTATGAATAATAATCTTTTTTTGTTTGGTGTGCTTGTTTGTTTTGTCTGTTGCCAAATACATTCTTTTTCAGCTGCCTTCTTCCACATAAAAGGTTATCACTTCATGCTTTGCTCATGCTTAAAAACAATAGAGGGCGCAATGTTGACTGGTCTACACTACTAACCACAAAACCACCAATAGAGGGCGCAATGATGCTTAGCCTACACTATTTACTTATGCTTAAAAACCCTAGGCACGTTCCCACAATAGAGGGTCCAAGTATGCTTCGCCGTCTACGCACGTACCGCATAACCTCACAAAAGAGGGTACAATGTTGCTCGGCCTAGACTACTTGTCACAAAACCCCCACGATAGAGGGCGCGATGTTACTTGGCCTACACTACTTACGACAAAACCCACAATAGAGGATGCAATGTTGCTTGGCCTA
Source organism: Anadara kagoshimensis (assembly GCA_021292105.1). Lineage (NCBI taxonomy): Eukaryota > Metazoa > Mollusca > Bivalvia > Arcoida > Arcidae > Anadara > Anadara kagoshimensis. The sequence continues at coordinate 9,589,060 of CM037864.1, forward strand.
GACTACTTGTCACAAACCCCCACGATAGAGGGCTCGATGTTGCTTTGCCTACACTACTTACGACAAAACCCACAATAGAGGGTGCAATGTTGCTTGGCCTACACTTCTTACGACAAAACCCACGATAGAGGGTACAATGTTGCTTGGCCTAGACTTCTTGTCACAATACCAAAGATAGAGGGCATAATGTTGCTTGGCCTACACTACTTACTACAAAACCAAAGATACAGGGCATAATGTTGCTTGGCCTACACTACTTACCACAAAACCAAAGATAGAGGGCGCAATATTGCTTGGCCTACACTATTTACCACAAAACCCCACGATAGAGGGCGCAATGTTGCTTGGCCTACACTACTTACCACAAAACCCAAAATAAATGGCGCAATGTTGCTTTGCCTACTTTACTTACCACAAAACCCACAATAGAGGGCGCGATGTTACTTCGCCCATATTACATCAACACCTGCATTACTTACTACAAAGTCCACAAAAGAGGCGGCAGTGTTGCTTCGCCCATTCTACATAAGGTCCCTCACACGCATATTTCGTATGCGCATGACAATTTGATATTGCATCAATGCAAGGTAATGGTTTTGTTACTTGCTGCTGACCTAAAGAAAGACGAAATTATTGATTCTATAACAAGTAACTAATTATTAAGACTAAATGGTTTATTTAAATGCAACTGCAATTCCTTGAACGACTTGGTGTAAGTGTGTTGACTTAAAATTATTCATACTTTTGTTTTTTGATATTCTGTGAAAATTTGGTGATTTTCACTGTTATGACCAGAGTGATTATGAATAGTACAGTAGTTGTATAGTGAGTTAGGAACCTATTAGAGTGGTGGGAAATGATTATTTGCACAAACCACCATTTTTTGTTTACAATGACGACTGTCAAAACTGGTTACTGGGCATTTCACTTCAACCCAATAAGACTTACTGTCCCAGTTTGATGTTTCTAACCAATTATTGCACCGAATCTACGAAATGGTAAGATAAAAATTTTATAGTCTTAAAAAGACACTTAAACTATACATGTAGACACATTTCTGTCATTATGTAAGCATTGAACTGTCTAAAAAAGACGTGTATAGTGCTATAATTGCCATTGCCGTGCAAAACAAACTAAAAAAAGCGCGTTAGCACATTATGATAAGTTTGCTTTGCACGACAATGGCAGTTATAGCACTATAAACGCCATTTCGAGACAGTTCAATGGATACATTTACATTTCCCATTTTTTGAAAATCTTATTTTGGTATTTTAATCCTAAATTAAACTTTAAAAAAACTGTCGCGTACGACATGTATTTCCAATCGCTGGAACAGCCAATCAATGACGTCACGCGTATAACCGCAAGGAAGAGATGAGTTACGTCACAGTAACAATTGCATTTATACTCCTATAACTGCCATCTGTTCTTAAACGAAGTTTAATGCATTAAAACATCACAAATGTAAATATATTCTATTCGTTCGTAAAATCTTTTCGGAAAAATAGTCATATCGAGGTCAAATCAAGATATTACAAATGACTGATTTACCATAAAATGTCACATATGTTCATTGGTGTCGTAATAGTACTATTAAGGAGTAAACAACAATAACCAATGATACCTTAATATATGATGCAAAAATATTAGCTACAACATCTAACACATTCGAAGTGAGTGGATGGGTGAATGCAAACAATGGTAAAAGATGGAATATGTTATATATATTGTTGATAATATGATTAAAGTTACGGAACAGACTTGTCCAAAGTTTATTACTGGAGTTTCCAAAACAAGTTGAAATTCGTGTGCTGAGTTGTGGCTGAAGCGCACGGCAAGGATAGTAATTGGACGAAAAGCTAGAAAATAGCTACAGAAACGGTGTCGAGATAAAGCTTTTACGTGGTGATGAGATGAACAGTCGATATTAGCTTAGCGTTTAACTTACCCTATGTTTTTACTTTATTTGGACTTACCACCACAAAGTCCGCAATAACCGGCACAATTTTGCTTCGCCCAATCTAAATAAGGGTCCTGACAAACCGATTTCCCGTAATCATTACAATTTGGTAGGCTACTAGTGCAGTTTGCACGTATAGCCTGCTTTGTAACTTGTCGTGTACCTATCGCCTGTTTTGTAACTTGTTGTGTAGCTAGAGAATAAAAAACAAAGATACTAATTCATGTCCAAACCACAATTCCAAAACTTGCAACTGTTGGTTCTAATTTTAATTTTCACAAAAAAACTATACGAAAGCTAAAATGTTTTCCACTACAAGTTTTCAGTATAATAAACATTGTAAACATGTAAAATTCTATAGATGAAAAATATTACACCTCAATATAAATTCTAAGGGTGTATTTCGATATAATTCAATTACATGATCAAAAGGACAAATGCTCCCATCATGCAATAGATTTTCCCTGTAATATTTCACCCTTCGGAACCTCTCTTTGAAAACCAAAGAAACGTTCTCGGTAAACGATCTAAAGCTCCATAAAAATTATCGCCTGCAGTCAGTCGGGGTTTTAACACTTAACATATACAAAATACTGTTTCGGAAAACCATAAATATAAACGAGTTATCGCCTTTTGAAAACCACAAAAAGACAAGACCGCATCCAGAAGTGAGTTAAATTGATAATTCTTCAATTTTTCACTTTATCAAAGCCTTTTTATCAATTTTTGTATTTTTCTATTAAATGTGAAATAGTTTGGTTATTTCGGTTCAATAAAACATTTATTGCTTACTTATGAGGGAGATTTGAAAGGTTTGTTCAACCTCGGAAAGCCATGCTCCCACCCGAGGGGAAAACCCTCATAAGTGGGCAATAAGCACTATCTCGCTTCTTTATTGAAAAAATACGACTTAAATAGTCTCTATTTTAAACATATCAAATAAGATGGAACGTGTTTTGTTCCGTTAAGATTTCAATTAATCAAACATTTTTCAGATGCTATTATCGAAATAAATTGGTTTTTTACAATTTTGGTCCATGCACTACTAACGAGGATCTTAATGACAATCCAGTGTTGTGAAATTAACAATAGTATAAACACGCTCCAAACAGCAGCCAACATTCGTATCTTTTTAACGACAAAGGAGCTGGAGGTGGACGCTGTTTCGGAGCTTGTCGTACAATTTGAAATTACTTACTACAGAATCCGCAGAAATCAGCACAGTGTTGTTTTGCCCACACGTGATACGCTCCACTACATATTGTCTTATCATACAAGGTACAGTTTCCGATCTCGTCAGCACATGTCCCCAGGGATGGAGCAAGTGGTCCGGCTGTCGGAACTAAAACTGTACTAACTAGAACAACAAAATATAAATATTTTTATTCATTTATAAAATATTTTGTTCATTAATTTATATTTTTTATTAATTCAATATTTGTCATGAGTTAAATATATTGTTAATAAACTTATATTTTTCATTAATATAATATTTTTTTTATCAATTTAATATTTTTTCATCAATTTTTTATTTTGTAAATTTTGTTGATTAATTTAATTTGTTGTTCATTAATTACTTGTCATTAATAAAATGTAATTTTTCTTTATGTATTTTATTGAATAATTTCTTCAAATTTGGTATTATATTCAATTAAATTAAAATGGGATTTTGATATTTGAAGCTAAATACGTACTTGCCAATATATCAATGGACACAATGTAAAAAACCAAATACAAACAAACAGACCTATGTTTCTAAAAGCAAAGTGAAAACTAAAAAAAAAAAAACTTTGAAAACTGACAGATAAAGTTAAACATGTGAATTTACACCAGCAAAGTGGGACCGGGTGCTCCGGAAGGGTAAGTAACTTCTGTCTAGCAAGCTACACTCGTCATATGAGAAAACATTGAAAATGACATGAACCTATTGGACATTAAATATACCCCCAAGGTAATTTTAGATACAGAGACATAAAATTAATCAACAATAGTGTAGAATTATAAAAACGATTTAGTAAATACAAACAGCTGATTATGAAACTAAGACTAGGACTAAAAATCACATCTAGTAATGTGGTTGAAATACTTCTACGGGACCCTAACCACATTACTTTTTATGCGTGACCAATGTAAACACTTAAATAGGAGGTACATAGCCTACCGGAGAAACTGGCACCACTTCCCTGGTGAAAACTTACATGGTTAACCTAAATTGCCAGTTATAAAGTTTTTATTTTGTTTTTAGGTTGCGATTTGGACATGAATATTGTATGTTTATGTTTTATACACACACACACACACACAGAAAGAGAGAGAGAGAGAGAGAGAGAGAGAGAAGAGAGAGAGAGAGAGAGAGAGAGAGACTAACCACATAATCCGCAGTAATCTTTACAATTTATTTCTGCCCATTTTTGATAGGTTCCGGTGCAGATCTTTGACCCGTATGACACACAGTTACCAACCCTATCTTTACATGTTTGGGTGGCACCAGATGTGCTTAATACTACAACTATGAATAAGGTTAAAGATACTATAGATTATACATCCTACAGAACGAACTACTATAAATCTATTGTAATTTCACGGGTTCAAATTATCACGGGTTTGTAATTCCCTATCATTTCGTGGGCTGTAATAGTCGCGTGTTTTAGGAGACCAACTTTGATATGGAGAACATAGATTATTTAACGCTTGGTACAAATTTTCGCGCAAAATTTACGTCCACAAATAAGCAAAGATTAGTACTAAACGAATAAACTACACTTACAGTACATTGGAGGTTTCAGCGTGTCTGATTGGATGAACAACTCCCATCAAAACAGAAATATTGTGTTATTTGCTTTACATTTTCATCTGTGATTCTGTTTCATCAAACATTTCATCTAGCACTAAATCAGCTAAACTAGTCGATTTTTGCTTGGCATGAGGGAGATCGTTGGCTCGAACCCGGTCTGTCCAAAAATTTAAAATATACAGTTGGTGGTTTTTGCTAAACATACGGCATTTAGAATTAAAACTCCGTGACGGGGTCCTTTGGAAGACACCGTAAAAAATCGGGCCATTACGAGGCATGTTAAAAAACTTCCCTGCATATTAATTGCCATGTACGCACTGTAAGATTCAACATTTCTGCCAATACATATATATAGCTGTTGATGAGAGGCGCTTTTAACAGTGAGCACACCCTTTAGATCCACCGAGGCCCATGTACTTACGAGAGAATGTACTTATGATCACTGTAGCTGCAAGAGTCATGGTTTAGACTTATAAGATGTGTCCTAACTGGTTAACATAAAATATAAATGTGCAAAGATAACATAGCTAGGTCAGATCATGATCCATCTGCCAACAGTCACAGCACTGTACGGGTCATAAATGGGTAGGGTTCAGATAAAACGAAATCAGAACTTACAATTTGTAATTAATTGAATGGTGTTTTACGTCGCAGATAAAAATATGTCATTGATATCGAGTCTTTACTATCTATAGGTGAAATATTTTTTTACCCTTGAAATGCGCTCAGGACAATATACAGGGAGAATTCTTTAACCTTCCACGCCTGTTGTGACAATGGGCATCGTTTTTTCAGGTCTCTTCCGATGGGCCCCATGACATTTATTTCTAATTGTCGAGTGCTAGGCGAAAGAACTGTCACTACCAGTCTTGGTTAGACCCGACCGGGGTTCAAACCCACGATATCATACATATAAAGCGAGAACTCTACCTACTGAGCAACCATAGTGGTGGTCATCATTTGTAGGGCGTTATTTTTACAACGCTGAAGGTAAAGGCAAACAGCATTGACCTGTCCATTTGACCTTTGGTTTGAATATTATCATGGACAACTACATTTATGTATTGGGAACACGTGGTTCTTCTACATCATTGAAAACACACAATGCGTATGCATAACTTGCAAATTCGAACACAATCTATGAATTTGGTGGATCATTAAATATGAATATTCCTCATGGAATTTTAAGTCAACAGGTCACTGCGGTCAGTGTTGATTGGTCGTGATAATCGTCAGAATCAACCTGTTAAATGAAAAGAACATGTATAAATTTAAGCTTCGGAGTAATAAGATATTAACATTAAGGACTTCAGAGAGCCTTAATTTTAAGATATTCTCCAGGACTTCACATAGTGTTAATCCTAATAATTCAGAGGCGTTAATATTAATATTACAGTTTACTTTTACATCTTTGATGCGTTTAAGTGACTTAGTAACTTAATGTTGTTTTGCTCCCAAGACATTATTTTTTCCACTTAATTTTTGATGTAGACTGATTCCACAATGACCAAACTAAAAAACTAAGAAGAAGATGAAACAACAAAAACAAGTCTAGAATTATAATAAGTACAAAACCCACTGACCTTCTGTAAACGAACTAACAAAATTTCTCGCACTAGGATCAACTTTAAGCCTTATTGGGTTTCCAACATTAACACTCTGAGATTGTTAGATAAATAACATTTGCTATGTGTGTGTTTTTTCAGCTGCGAGATTCCTTTTTTCTATTAAGCATCATTATCTTTTATTTATGGTCTTATAAAATATGTATAGGGTATAATAAACAAGGTGAATTTATAGTTTTTCTGTCCAAGAGTAAAGTATCAAGGATTCTAATATGGTGATCACTTATGGAATAATGAACATTAATATTTCAGATCCTTATGATTTATTTCTTTCTCTCAAGAAAACAAATATTAGAATATGTGGTGGTTTTAAATATGTTCGTCTTTGATGTGTAATATAAGGGGTTACCACGGTGACCGAGCGTGGGGTTATGGATTGCTACACTGAGCAAATTTGTCAGTTTAGTTGCAAAAGGTTGGTGGTTTCTTAAAGGTACTCTGCTTGTCCTCACCAATTTCAGAATTACCCGAAGTGAAAAATTCTTGACTGTCAGAGGCGCAAAACATCAGGGCCCGGTTGCACAAATCTGAATTAAGTTTTATTTAATGGTTAAACCATAATAAACCAATTTTTCATTAACCCAACTGTTGCACAAAGCGTTTTAATACATATTGGTACACTTTAATTTTCTAATCTTATATATTATAGATAGGTTACACAGCTATAACCTCTTATAAGTTTGTTTGTATATAATTTACATATTATACCAGTTTTAACTTTACTGCACTAGACTGCCGTTTCGGGATACAATTCCTCATTAGTAGTGCTAAGACAAAATTAAGAAACAAGATTGAAAAGATACCAAAAGGACTAAAATATATTTTACCAATACTTTACATGAGGGGGTATACCTTTGAGGAATTTCAAATTTTAACTAGCAGCAAATTTAGACAATAGTATCAGTGAATTGTTATCCAAAATTGATACAAGAAGCCTGGGGGGGGGGGGGTCGTTAGCTGAGTGGTCTAAAGCGCACACTTGCGGATCAGAGCGCCTCTCGTCGCCTAGGTTCAAATCCCACTGGAAACAGAACCTAGTATGAGTACATTTGTTAGTTCACTGGCCTAAGGTCGGTGGTTGTCTCCCGTTACTCCTGTTTCCCCACCATTTCATATTTAACCGTCTCGATATAAGTTATGGATTCGTGACTCGAGCGTTTACTCCACTCGATACTTTGTTTCATTCAAAAGTCATGTGGATACACACATCTTTAGTATACCGAGTGACCTAAAATACTGATACTTTATGTACGAAATACAATATACAGGCAAACAACATTGACCTGTCCGCTTGACATTTCATTTGGAATATTCGGACTAACATTATACTTGTCTATGATAAATATTTAAATTAAAGGTAAAATGGACAGGCCATGACCAATGTTATTTTCCTATACACCCTTCCGATAAATCGCGACACCTGGCGGGAGTGCAATGATTGGTAGTAGAATGTGACGTCATACAGAGAGTTATGAAAAGGAAATACTAGCATTTCGTATTTTCCCTCAATATAATATTGTTTTAAAATTAAATATTAAATTTCAATTTTAATTACATATCGCTGGTATTTTATTCCAGAAAATAGTTTGAAATTAATATATTTTTTCATTAAAAATTTTAAAAATTCATTTTAATTGTTACATAATAATAACTGTTCCATGACATATTTGATATTGTAATACCAAGTCATGGGCAGTCATTCGGAACTAATTAGGGCACTGATTTTGATTACCTAAATTACAGGAGAGAAAATGTTTCGGTCCAACCTAAGGACAATTTGCTTATGCATGAATGAATCCAGGTGTGTCAAAAGTAGCCTAAGCTTTTCGTTAATCTCAGAAGATTCTCAGTCGGTAGAATTATTTAAACGAGAGAGCGAGAGAGAGAGAGAGAGAGAGAGAGAGAGAGAGAGAGAGAGAGAGGAGAGAGCGCTACAAAAATTGCAGTTTAAATATTCTGTAACTCGGTGAATAATTATATAATCGAACAAATTATTTATCCGAAAAATTTATAACTAGTCATGGGATAATTATTTATTCGACATTTTGAAACTTAACATAATTGTGTTACAGTTTAAAGATGATAAATATAATAATAAACATCGCATAATTAGTATTAAAAGTTATTTATTTATTTATTTTAATTTTTATACTTTTTGTTTCTGACAAATAAGTATAATATAGCCAAAGCAGAGATACTACATTACATGAGAATAAATGAGATATTTCTCACTGTGTATTATAATCAGGTGTTGCCTTGTCCATCTCGTAATGGAGGTAAGCGTACTTGTATTTTCCTGTTAATTGCAAACTGGATTAATGAAACCAATTAAAAGTCCTATTTTTTAAGTCAACATAGGTAAGGATGCCATCATTTCTACTTAGAATCAGTTGTTATTTATTTAAATTTGACCGAAATTTTAACCATACAACCAAAATTTCAATGTTGTTTTTTGTTTTTGTTTTTTTTAATATTTTTATTAATAATTTTGAAAATAAATTTTCAGAACCTTTAACATTTTTAGCATTACCGGGTCTTTCTTCAATTAAAGTTTAATCCGTTGAACAATGATTTTTAAATACAACTTTAAGATGTCGCTAATTTGTAATCACAGGAAAATTTAAGATTTCAAATTATTTTGACTATCAATTATGTATCTGAATTGTCTAATTTATATCAATATTGTGTAATAAAGTTTTATGAGAATTCCGATTTTATAAAATAAATAAAAATAAATAATAAAAAAGTGGAAGGTGAACGTTTGTAGTAATTTGAATAAAAAATTAAAATATTTCCAGTCGGATAAAAATATGAATTTCAAATGTACTTGAGGGTAATTAAATAGTCCAAGATATTAATAAATATACGTACATTTATTTCATATTTTTCAAATTTGAACATTTACAAATTGCAGTTTTCTAGTAAAAATTAAACTTGTCATTTTGTTGAAGAAATTACAACAACAAATTCTACACAATCCTTAACAATGTTAAGTGTCTTTTCGGATGTTTAAAATTTGTTTAATTAGCCCATTCATAATTTGTCATTTGTAATTTTTTTAAAGTAATATTCGCTTTGTCGGTTTATCATCTCACCTGTAGCTTACATATGACACCTAACAGATACTCGAACTGAGTGAATATACTGTGTCGATAGATAGCCTTCCCGGTGTGACGTCATATCAAGAGCGATAACCAGTTTCCGGCTATTTCTGGAAGGGTGTATACTTAAAGTTGTTGTATATGAAAACAACATTGACCTTTCCGCTTCACCTTAAATCTAAATATTTACTATGGACCAGCACATAAGAGAAAACAAGGTTTTATTTGGTCTGTATCATAAGTAACATGCATTGTTTATACGAAGTAACTGGGAATTCTAACACTACCTATGTATTTAGTTGATCATCACATATGATTATTCCTAATGAAAGGTCAACTAGATAGGTCAGGGTTGTTGTCTTATAACAGTGCATATCGATACCTTCATTGATTAATTGATTTTATTAAAAATGGATGGATATGAATATGATTTCCATTTATCAGGATGTCACCAGCAATAGGCGAAGTGGCAGAAAATTTCAACCTTTGCAGTGAGCTAAGGGCAATGTGTAGATAAAGTTCTTTAATGTACTATGCCTACAGTGAAACGTGGCAACGGTTTCTAATGTTTCTTTCGAAGGACACTGTGGCTTTCATTACTAAATACCATTTGCTTGGCAAGAAACATTCGAAGCCCATACCACTGAGCTACCATAGCGATCGAGACCTTGACAATATTTAAATATTATTTATCCTGAATTGGTAAAAAAGACAACCTATCCTAATTTTCAATTTTACGTCAATCATGTCGATATGAGAAACAAAATAGGCCATCAATCATCAACAAATTATACTACAAAGGAATTTTTTTATTACAACAACTTTTAAACAATATATGTTTTAAAAATGATCAAACAACCGAAATATAGAGGCCTGTTTGTGGATTTGTATGATAAAAACGAAAAAAAATAGAACGTTGGGGGACCAAATCTCTGTATTCTTATGGCGTGTTAAAAGCAAAGTTCAATTGAAATTGACCTCGATTTTTCAAACAAAACTCCACCTGATATCTTTTGTAAATTATTGTTTGTTACTATCAGACCAGAGTATCGTCAAAAGTGTTGTCTTATTAGCCAACCAAGTTGATGGGAGAAGCTGTAAAGAAATTGTTAAATAGATTAGTTAAATGATTTCATTGGAGATCTTCTCTGTTTTAACACACACACACACACACACACACCACACACACACACATGCTCTCAAATAACAACCACCTCTCCATATGTGTGCGATAATCAGTGATCCCAAAATGCGTTTGTGATTTCTTCTTTGGCTAATGAATTCTAATCGTTTATTGTTTGATGCACTTGTTTGCCTTCGCTGTTGACTGGTCTACACTACTTACCACAAAACCACTAATAGAGGGCACAATGTTGACTGGCCTTTTTTTAGCTGCCTTCTTCTACATAAAAGATTATCACTCCATGCTTTGCTCATGCTTAAATACCCTACGCACGAACCACAATAGAGGACTCAAGTTTGTATTGCCTAAATTACTAAATACAAAACCACAGATAGATGGCGCAATGTTGCTTGGCCTACACTACTTACCACTAAACCACCAATAGAGGGCGCAATGTTGCTTGGCTTACACTACGTAACACAAAACCCACAATAGAGGGCGCAATGTTGTTTTGCCTACACTATTTACCACAAAACCACCGGTAGAGGGCGTAATATTGCTTGGCATACAATACTTACCACAAAACCGACAATAGAGGGCGCAATGTTACTTGGCATTCACTACTGACCACAAAACCCATGATAGAGGGCACATTGTTGCTTGGCGTACACTACTTACCACTAAACCCACGGCAGAGGACACAATAATGCTTCATATAAACTACTTACCACAGAACCCATAATAGAGTTACTTTGCCCATACTACATCAACACCTGCATTCCTTCCTGCAAATTTCGCAAAAGAGGATGCAGCCTTGCTTCATCCATGTTACATAAACTTCTACATTACTTACCACAATGTCCACAAAAGAGAACACAGTGTTGCTTCGCCCATGTTACATAAACTTCTGCATTACTTACTACAAAGTCCACAAAAGTGGCGACAGTTAACTTTTGCCCATTCTAGAAAAAGTCCCTGACATACAGATTTCGAATGCGCATGGCAATTTGGTATTTCATCAATATCAATGCAAGGTAATGGTTTTGTTACTTGCTGTTGACCTAAAGAAAGACGAAATAATTTATTCTAAAACAAGTAAAACTCATTAATAATGGACTAATTGTTTCATTAAAACCGACTACTGTTCCTGGAACGACTCGGTGTATACATTAAAGTATGTTATGACCAGAGTCAATAGTACAGTAGTTGCATTGTGAGCTAGTAACCTATTATGGTGGTTGGAAATGTGGTGTCAGTAAAGTTCCTATCGGACCAGAGATAAAAAATATTTCATTTTTACCCAAATGAGTTGCTCAAATCAAATTGAGAAAATGGAAAAAGAAAGAAAGAAAAAACCAGTGATCTGTTGCACAAACCAACTTTTTTGTTTACAATGATGATTGTCAAAACCGGTAACTGGGCATGTCACTTCAACCCAATAAAACTTACTGCCCCAGTTTGATGTTTCTAACCAATCATTGCTAGAATTTTAGAGGTGGCTGGATAAAGAATTTATTGTCTTACAAAAACTATACATCTAGACACATTGCTGTCATTATATTTTTTCGTTCGGAAAACCTTTTGGAAATAGTAATTTGGTAGACCGAGATGTTACAAACGACTAATTACCAAAAACATCACATAATTTTCATTGATGTCGTAATAGATACCTTAATATAATACATATAGAATAATACATGGTGGAATACATATCATATGCCATATCTGACCGAGGCCACCCATATAAAACCGAGGGCTTTAGCCCGAGGTCTGATATTGGTCGAGGTGCGATATGGCATATGATATGTATTTTACAATGTTTTATTCTGTTTATCATAAATTTCACCATTTACAACAAATAATTTACACAGACTTTTGCCTTAAATATTTTTCATCAGACGAATTTGGAAGGCCTTTCGATGCCGTCAAAATTTTTAAATGATATCGTGATTGAATCTATCTCTTCCAAGAAGCCTGTCTGATATCGATATCAGACAGGTGATATCGATATCAGACAGGTGATACGGATTTTCGGGCACGTGCGGTCGGCGATAAGGATGACTTCATTTTAGCCGTATCAAAGTATGTAGAAACTACGTAATATGATAAAAACATACTAGTTACAACATCTTACACATTCAGAGTGGGTGGGCAAATGCAAACTATGGTAAAAGATTGAATATGTGACACTTATTGTTAAAAATATTCATATAGTGACGGCACAGATTAGTCGAAAGTTAAACACTTGAGTTTCGAAAACAAGTTGAAATTCGGGCACTGAGTGGTGGCTGAGGCGCACTGCATGGATGGTCATTGGACAAAAACTGCCGAAAGATAAAAAAAATAGCTGCAAAAACGGTGTCGAGATAAAGCTTTAATGTGGTGACGAGATGAGTAGTCGATGGTAGCATAGCGTTAAACATACGACAGGTCTGTACTGTATTTGGACTTACCACCACAAAATCCGCAATGACTGGCACAATTTTGCTTCGCCCAATCTAAATAAGGGTCCTGACAAACATACTTCCCGTAATTGTTACAATTTGGTAGGCTGTGAGTGCAGTTTATATCTATCGTCTGCTTTGTAACTTGTTGTATAGCTATCGCCTGCTTTGTAACTTGTGTAGCTAAAGAATAAAAAATAAACATGCTAACTTATGATCAAACCACAATCTCAAAGCTTGCAATTGTTTGTTACATTTCAAATTTTCCGAAAAAAAATTAATTTAATCACATGTTCGAAAGGACAAATCTTCATGGTCAACTCATTGTTCTTGTAATATTCCACTCTTCGGAAACTATCTTTGAAAACCGTAGAAATGTAACCGGTAGACGATCTTAAGATCCACAAATATTGCTGTCTGCAGTCAGTCGGGTTTTAAAACTTAAGCGATACAAAAATTACTCTCTCGGAACCCCATAAATAAACGTTTTTTGAAAACCACAGGTCATGACAGCCTCCACAAGCGAGTTAAATTGTTACTTCTTTAATTTTTTTTCACTTTATCAAAGCTTTTTTAATCAATTTTTGTATTTTTCTTTTAAATGTTTAATAAAATATTTATTGCCCACTTATGAGGAAGATATGATGATTTGTTTAAACTCGGAAAGTCATGTTCCGAGGCTGAACAAATCTTCGTGTCTCCCTCATATAGAGTGGGTAATAATGCTTACTTGCTTACTGTCTCCCTTCGTAATTGAGAAAAATACAGGTTAACAAGTCTCTATTTTTAAATATAACAAATCAGATGGAACGTTTTTTGTTCTGCCATGGTTTCAATTCATCAAACATTTTTCAGATATCTTTTCGAAATTAATTGGGTTTTACAATTCTGTTCTAAGCACTATTGACGAGGAACTTAACGGCAATCTAGCTGTAAAATTAACACTGGTATAATTACGCTCGAACAGCGGCCAACATTCGTATCTTTTTATGCATACGAGCTAGGAGGTGGACACTATTTCGGAGCTTGTCGTACAATTTGAAATTACTTACTACAGAATCCACAGAAATCAGCACAGTGTTGTTTTGCCCACACGTGATACGCTCCACTACATATTGTCTTATCATACAAGGTACAGTTGCCGATCTCGTCAGCACATGTCCCCAGGGATGGAGCAAGTGGTCCGGCTGTCGGAACTAAAACTGTACTAACTAGAACAACAAAATATAAATATTTTTATTTATTAATTTCATATTTTGTTCACTAATTTATATTTTTTATTATTTTAATATTTGTTTTTAATAAATACTTTGTTCATAAACTCATATTTTTCATTAATTTAATATTTTGTTCATCAATTTATCTTGTAAATTTTGTTCATCAATTTAATATTTTGTTCATTAATTATTTTTCATTATGTATTTCATTAAATACTTTCTTTAAATTTGATATCAAATTCAATTTATTTAAAATAGAATTTTCATATTTGTAGCTAAATAAACATTATGAAACATTGTAATCCATGACAAATCACCTGCTATAAATGCGTACTCTCCAAAAACCAATGTATAAAAGGACACAATGTAACAAACCAAATACAAACAAACAGACCCATGTTCCCAAAACCAAAGTTAAAACTAAAAAAGCAAAATATTTGAAAACTAACATATTAAGTAAAAACATGGATTTCCGTCAGCAAAGTGAGACCGGGTGCTGAAGAAGGATAAGCACCGCCTGTCTAGCTTACTACGCGCGAATTCAAATTGAAACGTTTAATATACCCAGGATAATACATGAACTATATTGTGGAATAATGAAAAAGACATGGTTAATAAATCAAATCTAGCTTAGTGGATTAAATACTTCTACGGGGTCGCAACCACGCATTTTACTTTTTATATGTGACGGTTGTAGATAAAAAAAGAGGTACCTACCCTTCCTAAGAAACGATTCACTTCCTGGTGGGAGTTCAACGGTTTAGCATAAATTGCTAGTTTCAAAAGTTTCATTTTTGTTTTTAGGTTGACATGGATATTGGTATGTTTTTTGTTTAAGTGTCATAAGATTGCGTTAATTTACACACACATTGCGTTAATTTACACACACACACACACACACACGCACACACACACACACAGAGAGAGAGAGAGAGAGAGAGAGAGAGAGAGAGAGACTTACCACATAATCCGCAGTAATCTTTACAGTTAAGCTCTGCCCATTTTTGATAGGTTCCGGTGCAGATCTTTGACCCGTATGACACACAGTTACCAACCCTGTCTTTACATGTTTGGGTGACACCAGTTGTTGTATATATACCGGTACTTGATAGTACCACTGTAAATAAGGTTAAAGATACTATAGATTATACATCCTACAGAACGCACATTAAATATATTTAATTTCACGGGTTCAAATTTTCGCGGTTTTGTAATTCCTATCATTTCGCAGGCTGTAATAGTCGTGTTTTCAGGAGATTAACTTTGAGATGGAGAATATAGATTATTTAAGGCGTGGTACAAATTTTTGCGCAAAATTTACGTCTACAAATAAGCAAAGATTAGTACACCACGAAAAAACTACACTTGAAGTATATTGAAGGTTTCAATGTGTCTGACTGGATGAGCATTTCCAAAAATATAATTACTAGCTTATTTGAGTAGAGTAATGGTGTCCATCGTCAGACAAAATGACAAACTTTCTCATGCTAAGATATCTCGATACAGATTTGGACCTAGGCGATGAGAGGTGCTTTTAACAGTGAGCACACCGTTTAGTTTAGATCCACCGAGGCCAATGTACTTACGAGAGAATCCACTTATGATCACTGTAGCATCAAGAATCATGGTTTAGACTTATAAGATGTGTCCTAACTGGTTAACATATAAAATATAGATGTGTAAAGATAAGATAGCTAGGTCAGATCATGATCCATCTGCCAACAGTCACAGCACTGTAGAGTCATAAATAAATAGGGTTCAGCTAAAACATAAGATTTCGGAACTCACATTTGTGATTGATTGAAAGGGTTCTTACGTCGGAGATTATAAGTATCCATTAGGATTATCAATATAGGATATGGAAATCTCACCCGAGGGGTTGAGGCTTGTCGAGTCTCTGACCAGAAATGTTCAACCCGGGGTTTTTCTCCCATGCAAATGCCAATATTTAGCTTCAAATTCGATTTACATAGAAATCGACGCCATGATGAAAAAAACTTTGTTATTTAACATTCTACTTTAAAACAAATATCACCATCAGAAAGAAAATACCTGATTTTGTTTCAAACAAAATGTATAAACTACAAAACAAAGTTATTTATTTTAAACTCCTAGGATGAATGAACATTTGAAACGCACTCAATATTTCTAAATTTTTAACATTTTGATGCCCTTTTCCCGCTTAATGTCACGCAATTGTCTGTTGATTATGGCGCCACCCAAGGTAGATCCATCTCTAATTTGACTGCGCGACTCAAAAATGGTAGAAATATCTCCAATAGGTATCTTCAAGGAATATTTCTATTCTAAATGACTTGTGAGAATAAAAGGATCCATTATGAGTATCCATGTAGGATAGAAAAATCTCACCCTAGGGGTTGAACATTTCAGTCAGAGACGTGGCTTGCCGAGTCTCTGACCAGAAATGTTCAACCCCGAGTGTGAGATTTCTCTATCCTACATGGATAAACTCATAATGGATTGTTTTTCTTCTATTTTAATTTCAATATTTGGCTTCAATTTCAATTTACATAGACATCGACGACATGATGAAAAAAATAAACAATGTTAGTATATCACATGTTAATTTGTTGGATAATCATTGGATAACTACATGAATTCTATTACGTGTAGAAGTTATTTGTCCTTGACAACGCATAGCAGCGTATACCTAGGTTTAGTCCCCCGACATCCAAGTATAGTCTCTCACTTGAACTCCGCAAAGCAAAAGCGAGTTACTTCCCTTTGTCCAGGTGGCGCTGTTTATTGTTGTCGTCGGATACAAAATGGCATCCGAAGATGCGCGATTTACGAATTTTAATTCAGGTGTTTACGAGGAAAACAACACAGGAGGCCACACAATTTTCGGTTAATATTTTAAACGAATTTCTGATAGCCAGGAAGGAAAATTAATAGCAAGTTTGGATCTATAGATATCGATCAAATCAACACTATTGGAGATAAACATGGTGGATATTTCTATCCTCTATGGACCGCGTGTGCAAATTAGCGTCGGAACTACCTTTGTGGCGTCATAATCAAAAGATAATCGCATGACGTCATCATGTGGGGAACATGACGTAGTTTTGCGGGATAAAGGACACTCAGGTCTTCAAAATTTTGATTGCGTTTCATATGTTCATTCTTGGAGTTTACTTTGTTTTGTAGTTTATACATTTTGTATAAACCAACATCAGGTACATTCTTTTCGATGGTGATATTTGTTTTAAAGTAAAATATTAAATGACAAAGTTAATTTTTTTCATTATGGTGTCGATGTCTATGTAAATCGAATTTGAAGCCAAAAAATGCCATTAAAATGGGTGAAAAACAATCCATTATAAGTTTATCCATGTAGGATAGGGAAATCTTACACTCGGAGTTGAACATTTCTGGTCAGAGACCCGACAAGTCTCGTCTCTGACCCCTCGGTTGAGATTTCCATAGCCTACATGGATACTCATAATGGATTCTTATAATCTACCATGGGTATCTTTAATGGAATATTTTTATATTGCATGAATTGTTGTTGGAGAAAAGACTATTTCACTTACATCGATACTTTACTATTTATAAGTGAAATAAATTGCGCAATGCACAGGGAACATTCTTTAACTTGCCACGCCTGCCGTGACGACGGGCATAGGTTTTGCGGGTTTTCTCCGAAGGTCAACCTGACTTTTATTTCTAAATGTCGAGTGCTTGGCAATAGAACTGTTATAACCAATATTAAAGTCTTAGTTAGACCCGACCGGGGTTCGAACCCATGATATCCCACAGGTAAAGCGAGTACTCTATTTACTGAGCTAGTGTAGTAGTGTTCATAATTTTATCACAACAGTGCTTAAAATAAGGTTCATTGTACCACGCATTCAATACATTTCAACGTTTGTGCAGAACGTTTTGAAAAGCGTTAACGTCGGAAATTCCCGGAATTACACCGTTTTTACGGGAATATAAGAATCCATCCGAGGGGTTGAACATTTCAGTCAGAGACGAGGCTTGCCAAGTCTCTGTCCAGAAATGTACAACCCCGAAGGTGAGATTTCCCTATCCTACATGGATAAACTCGTAATGGATTATTTTTCTTCTATTTTAGTGTCATTATTTGGCTTCAAGTACGATGAACATAGACATCGATGCCATGTTTGTAAAATCTAACTTTATAATTCGACATTCTACTTTTAAAAACATATGACCATTGGATAGATTGTACCGGATTTTGGTTTATACAAAGTGGTTCATTAAAAACCCCAATATTTATCATTTAAAACGCACTCAAAATGTCTAAATATGTGATGAATTGGATATCATTTTCCCGCCAGATGGCGTTATGTTCTCCATATGATGACGTCATGTAATTGTCTTTTGATTATGACGTTACTAAAGGTCATGTGGTCATGTGATACACGTATCTCACATAGGGAAATAAAAGAATGTTACACCGGTAACAGGGTAAGACAGAGATAACTCGCATAAATATTTTCTTGTCCAGAACGAGCTGTAGCGCACATTTGCAACATAAAACGTGATTAATAAACATAAAATGTTAAGTTTTCATGTCACTATCCGTGCCTGCTGAAAATGACGTAATCAATTTTTGTTGACGTTCTCACGGAAAATGATTGTGACGTCATCAATTAAGCCTGTGTAAGTGATTGTAACGTTGAGAAATTGTTGGTTGACTTCGGAACTTTTCTCAGCTTATTAAGTTTTTTCAACGATAAATCCAGAGCAGGTATAACTACGCGGGAAATTCGGAGTGTAGCCTGTCTCAACCATAGGGTGAGACACGGAAATCCCACATGGGTAAAAACGCGGGATTTCCATGTCAAAGGTGTGAGAAAAACCCTATCTTATATGAGCAGATATGGAAGAATAATAGAATCTATTATGAGTATCCATGTAGGATAGGGAAATCTCACCCGAGGGTGAGATTTCCCTATCCTACATGGATAAACTCATGATTGATTCTTTTTCTTCCATTTTGATGACAATCTTTGCTTGAAGTATCACTCACGTCGACATCGACGCCATATTTGTAAATCTAACTTTGTTATTTAACGTTTTACATAAAAATAAATATGACCATGTACCTGATTTTGGTTTATACAACATGTATACACTAGAAAACAAAGCCTTTTATTCTAAACCCGAGGGTGAGATTTCCCTATCCTACATGGATAAACTCATGATTGATTCTTTTTCTTCCATTTTGATGACAATCTTTTGCTTGAAGTATCACTCACGTCGACATCGACGCCATATTTGTAAATCTAACTTTGTTATTTAACGTTTTACATAAAAATAAATATGACCATGTACCTGATTTTGGTTTATACAACATGTATACACTAGAAAACAAAGCCTTTTATTCTAAACCCGAGGGTGAGATTTCCCTATCCTACATGGATAAACTCATGATTGATTCTTTTTCTTCCATTTTGATGACAATCTTTTGCTTGAAGTATCACTCACGTCGACATCGACGCCATATTTGTAAATCTAACTTTGTTATTTAACGTTTTACATAAAAATAAATATGACCATGTACCTGATTTTGGTTTATACAACATGTATACACTAGAAAACAAAGCCTTTTATTCTAAACCCGAGGGTGAGATTTCCCTATCCTACATGGATAAACTCATGATTGATTCTTTTTCTTCCATTTTGATGACAATCTTTTGCTTGAAGTATCACTCACGTCGACATCGACGCCATATTTGTAAATCTAACTTTGTTATTTAACGTTTTACATAAAAATAAATATGACCATGTACCTGATTTTGGTTTATACAACATGTATACACTAGAAAACAAAGCCTTTTATTCTAATCTCCCAAAATAAACGTTTGAAACAAGGTGAAAATATCTAAATTTTGTAGACTCGGGTTTCATTTTCCCGCAAGACGACGTCATATCTCCACGATATGACGTCATTCAATTGTCCTTTGATTATGACGTCACTGAAAGCTGCACGTGGAGGTGAAGATAGAAATTTCTTCCATCGTTTCTCCAAGCGGAAATCTCTATCTCCATCATAGGAAGATGGAAGAAAACGTCATTTTTATGATCCCATATCCATTAAAAATAAGTGTTCCATACAAACGTAATAGAATCAAGTGGTACACCGGCGAACCTAATTATTCTTATATACATGATTCTAAACCAGATATGAAATTTAAACTCCAAATTCCCGCCTTTTACGTCATGGCAGGATATGTGACGCCACTGTAACAACCATATTGTTTACATATTATTACGTCGCTGGCCTATATTGAAAACCTGTCGGTTTAACACTGAGCTGGCAAAAAGAAGCTAGAGTTTGTCTGCCGATTGAGACAGCAGCTGCCGAAAAAAGTGTCTAAATATAGGCTAGCTAAAAAGGGACAGAAATGCACTCCCAACTCGGAAATAGTATGGTTCGCCGCTGTACCATGTGATACCCCCAAAAGTTGGTATAGAATCAAATCACTGCAAGTTTTCTCGTAAAAACGACGTTAATCCGGGGATTTTTGACGTAAATATTTTCCAAAACGTAAGTTAAGTGGTATAGATCAGGTGGTACAGAATTGCAGTGGCGGACTCCATTAATTTGTTAAGTAGCTAAATGTTAATTTCGACAGACCTGAACTGCAACTTCATGTATTCCATTTCAATCAATATCTTAAGTTTGGTTCATGAAGTTATAAATTATTTAAAACATACTCTATAGAGAGTGATTAACTAGCTAGCGTGGTTATATTAAGAATTCTAACTTGATCATCATGTTCAGATTAATGACATTAATATTTCAAACCCTTATGATTTATTGAAGGATTTGTAATCTCATAGTGAAATGTTTATCATAATGACATCGTACAAAGACACCAATTTTAAGTTTCCTTACCTTAACCTTAATTCTCTCAGTGCCAGGAGGCACACAAGGCTTGGACGTCATTCCTCCATGTCGGTCGGTCGTACACGACGTGCCGCATTCCATGTGTTCCAGCCTGTACCGTTCCGTTCTGCTTCTACCTTCCGCCGCCAAGTTGTTTTAGGGCAGCCTCTTTTCTTTCTACCCTCAGGAGTCCACCCTAGGACAACAACGCAGTCATCTGTCTGTCCTTTCTTCAGTACATGGCTAATCCAGTTCCATCTCTTCCTTCTTACTTCATAACTGATATTATCCACTTCTGTCATTTCAAGGACTGCTTTGTTGGTGATGTGTTGCTGCCATCGAATTTAGTAGATTTTTCTCAGGCATTTGGTTTGGAAGGCGGAAGTTTACAAGTATTTAATTTTGTCAAAATATTTATTAGTATTTCCGGAAAAGATTACAATAAATTTGCTTAACTTGCTGATTTTAAGTTAAAGAAATTATTAGTTAGCAGCCAGTTTTACAATCGTTTCTTAACTAAGATTTCCCTTAATTTAAATCTGACAAATTTGATATTTAATTATTCAGAAAATATTTAAGAAATTAAGAAATCATTTTGAAGATCAGTCATACATTATTTCACCTCTATTTTAACTTGTCGAAACTGTTGTTTGTAGTATCATAAAATGTTGCCAAAAGTCTCAAGAATTAGACGAAGAATGGGTGGATGGATGAATGTTGCTTAACGTTGCACAATTTTTTCAGCTATTCGCGACGAGAACTATTTTATGAATCTCTATGGATTAAACTATGAACAATTTTGTATATGCATGTGAAGTGCGAGTGTGTTGTATGGTCTGCTTTGTACTAGCGCGCACTCGGGGCGACTTTAACGTGCTAGCTCACAGAGTCAGTACGCCGCAGACAAGTCCATCACTCCCCAAGTCCATTATACTTATACCAGGTGAACCAGTAAAGGCCAACGGCAAGGAAAATTCACTTTTCCACATCAAGTCTTAGACGGACTCAAACTCACAGCGGTGAGAGAACCTGGATTTGAAGACTGGCGTCTTATCCATTAGGGCACCGCGGCCTCTAAGGTGAAGGATAATCATGAGGTAAAGCGTTGATGAAATCCATTTTTGCACCATTGCTTGCTGGTTTGTTTTTTGTTCTTATGAAGTGTAATTTATGTAAAACCTTGTTCAATCTCGATAGAAGACTGTCGCCAAATCATTCAACTACACATACAAATATATCTTTAACAAAAAACATTAAGCCTAGAAATATCTAGTGTTGAAAAAAGATGCTGGATATTTTGCCAAGCTGCATCACAGGATGCAAACAATGATATACCCAAGATGATATCAACAAAATGTTTGAGTTTTTGAAAGACAACATAATTGTTGTGTTTGGCAATATGATTACATTGCTTGTTGACTTGTTTCTTTATTCACCATGCAAATTTATGCAGAACCTTGAAATAATTCAACTTCAATTACAATTATATAGAAGACTTCTTTCTATCCCTTAAACAACCTAGAGTAACCCATGGAGAAGATGTAAATATCGTTTAATCTAGTGAGCTTGAAATAAAGAGTTCAACTGATATTTCTAAGTTGTGTTTAGAAAAGTTTTAAAGTTTTTGCTTTGGTTTTTGGATTACGATTAGGTCACGTGCCGGTATGTTTGATGATTGAAGAGGTAAATTGTACTTCGCAAACGTCAATGTCACCAAGAAAATAATGCATTAAAAGTTAATGGTAAAATAACCATACAAACCAATGCAAAAAAAAAAAACAAAAAAAAAAAAAACAAAAAAAAAAAAACAAGAGGCCCATGGGCCTTAACGCTCACCTGTGACCTTGACCTTTGAACCCATGAGCTTCATTCAAATATCAAAATGATAATTAGGCCAATATTCTAATATACATCCCTATACAAAAAGTTTATAGTTTTTGAGATAAATAATCATTTCAGTACTTGTTTGTATCTGTGACCTTGACATTTGAACCCATGCCCTTCATTCATATATCAAAATTACCATTGTGCCAGTACCAACAATATTCTTAAATACATGCCTATACAAAAAGTTAATAGTTTTCAAGATAATTAACCATTAGGTATTCATTCGCATCTGTGACCTTGACCTTTGAACCCATGACCTTCATTCATATCAAAATGATTATTAGGATAATACCTAAATATTCTAATATACATGCCTATACAAAAAGTTTATAGTTTTTGAGATAAATAATCATTTCAGAACTTGTTCACATCTGTGACCTTGACCTTTGAACCCAAAACCTTCATTCATATATCAAAATGGTTGTTAGGCTAATACCTACAATATTCTAATATACATGCATATACAAAAGTTAATAGTTTTCAAGATAATTAACCATTCAGGTATTCATTCGCATCTGTGACCTTGACCTTTGAACCCATGACCTTCATTCATATATCAAAATGATCGTTAGGATAATACCTAAAATATTCTAATATACATGCCTATACAAAAAGTCTATAGTTTTTGAGATAAATAATCATTTCAGTACTTGTTTACATCTGTGACCTTGACCTTTGAACTCATGACCTTTATTCATATATCAAAATGACCATTGGGCCATTACCTACAATATTCTAATATACATGCCTATACAAAAAGTTCATAGTTTTGCAGATAATTAGCTATTTTGGTAAACTTGTACATCTGTGACCTTGACCTTTGAACACATGACGTTAATAGTTATACCAAAATGATCGTCATGTCAATACCTACAATTAACCAAAAATCCTACGTCATTATCACCAGAAATGTTTAAAAAATAGCATTTTTTATCAAAGGTCAAAAACTGGGACATGACCTTGACCTTGACATCAATCGGAAGAAAATCGCAAGACAAGATCAACAGTGAAAACTCCATACAATTATCTTCAGCCATTATGAAGTTATAACAATAAATGTCTCATTTTAAAAATTACATAATTTTACGCAAAAAAACGCGTACCCTATTTTTCGTCCAATTTTCATGAAAAACACAATTTTAATGTATCTAGGTATCCTGAATCCAAAAATCTAATCAAAATTTGCCTGCACCTTTCGGTTTCAGAGAAGAAGATTTTTTTGTCTTTTGACTATTTATAGTAACGGCAGCCATATTGTTGGGCGTGGTCAAACCCCGAACACAATTTTAAAAGCCTGTTGCATAGGCATAATAATCACTAAGTTTCATCAAATTTGGCTTAGTAGTTTTGGAGGAGAAGATTAAAATGTAAAGTTTACGCACGACGCACGACGCACGACACACGACGGACGACGGACGACGGACGGTGATAGATAGCAATAGCTCATCTGAGCCTTTTGGCTCAGCTCAGGTGAGCTAAAAAAAAAAAAAAAAAAAAAAAAAAAAAAAAAAAAAAAAAAACCAAAAAACCCCGTCAAAATCATATTTGGACCACTGGTTAATAATTATGAATCCCTGTAGCGGCACTGAAATACTGAAATAAATGCCCAGTAGTGTGATTATAATGATTTTATGTCAGTTATGTCGACATTAGTATTTCAATAATAGAGGATAAAATTCCGATTTATGCTCTCCGCGTTCACTTGAAGAAATTACATCAACACACCATTGCAAACTGGAATTTCCGTTTGTGCCAAACTTAGAATTTAGAAATATTGGAGTTGATAAACAAAAACTGAACAGGAATAAGTTTTGTTAGTCTCATGTGATTTGAAGGGATTAAAACGACCAAAGGTAGGTAACTCGAAATATTTTAATTTTCAATATTTACTGCTAACACAGCACAGCATTGTGTAGAATACGCTTTTATATTCTATCTTTCTTCTCTTTATATAATTTTTGTTTTTGCAACTATTTCGAATGCACAAAAAAAATTTCTTTAAACATAGGCGTAGGAGGGTTTTTAATATTGGGGGGGGGGGGGGGGGGGCAAACCGAAGCTATGTCTATGTCGTGGCACGAAGCGGGGAGAGTATGAGAGGGGTGCTAAACCCCTCGCATAGGTGGGGGTGAAAATTTTCAAAACTAAGTCCTGTCTAGACGCATTTTCAATGTATTGTGCATCGTTTTGATAGGTTTAAAATACTGTGATATCAAGGCAAGTTTATATAAAATAACCGTATGACACAAGTTCCATAATCACCCCTCCCATTGGAGATGGATATCAGAGGCTGATCCAGAATTTTAGAAAGGGGTCGTATAATGTGAGATTTTAAGGCTCGAACCTTCTAGGGGGGTTCGGGGGCATGCTCCCCCGGAAAAGTTTGAAAAATTGGCGCAAAACTCCTGCAATCTGGGCTGAACAATATGTATTATTAGCGACATAAGGAGGGGTGCCTATTCCCCCTACGCCCCCGCTGAATCCGCCACTGAATATGGGGTACCCCGGAAAATTTTGACGTCCTTCTACAAGTATAATGATGAAATTGATAATTGATTGGTTACCAAATGGACATTTCCTGTTAAACTTTTTGTTTTTGTTTTTTTTTTTTTTAGCATGACACAAAATTTCACACAATATATTGCGGGGGCCTGCCCCCCCCCCCTTCTCTGACATGGGGGGGGGGGGCGGCCCCCGCTGGCCCCCCCTGCTCCCACGCCTATGTTAAAAAAACACTTACTATAACAGATATTTTTGTTTATTCTCGTTTATGTATGGATTAATAATAATGCTATATTATTATAATATTTAATATTTTTATTTATAAAATATGTTATTTTTCCTTAATTCTTTTGACTTTTTCGATTATTACTCTGACAGAATAAAAATCAAACACGCTTATCCATGTTCAAATCACAATCCAAAAAGTAAAAACTTAGAGAACTGACAAATTAAGTTTAACACGTGACCTGGGTTGATTGGTTGAATGTTGCTTAACGTCGCATCAGCAATTTTTCAGCTATTCGCTACGAGAACTATTTTATTAATCTATGAACATTTTTTGTATGTATGTGAAGTGCGAGTGTGTTGTATGTGCTTGTACTAGTGCGCACTCAAGGCGACTTTAACGTGCTAGCTCACAGAGTCAGTACGCCGCAGACAAGCGTACCATCCCCCAGTCCATTATACTAATACCAGGTGAATCAGTAAAGGCCATCAGGAAGGAAAATTCACTTTCCCACATGTGGTCTGAGCGGGACTAGAACTACTAGCGGTGAAAGACCCTGGATTCAATTAGACCAACGCGGCTACACACATGACCAGGGTTGGGTATAGTTGGGTGCTATATAGATGAATAAGCACCTCCTCAGTTTTAGCTAGCTACACCCTCCTCGTGTGCAAAAACAAATCGAAATGAACGGAACATGGAAGTATAGGACGACAAATATATTCAGGATAATTTTGAATACACGGACATCATACTTAAGCCTAGTATTGCAAAATTCCCGAGTAACTGTTAAAAAATACCACTATTATATGTCTATTCATATATTTTATTAAACGTAAATCTTCAAAGAGTAATGCCTGGTAGGTTTAGCCAATTATGTTGTTGGAAACAATAGCAGGGTCTGAAATATAGATATATACATATATAAGTAAAATAAAAACCTATAATCTCCGATTGATTGAAAACACCTGTTCACCCCCCCTCTCTCTCTCTTTCTCTCTGTGAAAGTTAATATTTCTGAAATTCAAAAATATGTTTTGAAAAAAGATTTTCGTGCAAAAGCCATTCATCTTATTACAAAAAGGGCTATATGTTCAACTTGCGCCCACAATCTACCGACAAAGGCCCGGAATTTCCATGACGCTGATTTGGTACCGTGATGGCGGCAAATGTCGGAACATAAAAGGCAAGGCTGGCGATACGTCAATTATTGCGTACATGCTTTACTAATATATCGGTTCAATATTTGTCAAAATTGATATAGATGTACAAGGTCATGTTGTAACTCACATTTAAACATAAATACGTTTTTTTGTATATTTTAAGTTAACAAGGTTGATTGACCAAACTTTTATTTGGCGGAGGAGGTAAAATAGAAATGATTTAATGAATTATATTGGTCTTAAAAAACACAAATCAAATCAAATCATGCCATGTTTTGTCGTCAGTTTATCATTTGTTAATTGGTTAAACCAAGATATTACGTTGAGAAGTGACAGTGTGACTTACCACAAAGACCGCAAAATTTGGCGCAATTTCTCCGGGCCCAATCGGGATATTGCATGCATGCTTTACTAGTAAACTGGTTACAATTAGTAATTTTGTCAAAACAGCTTGAAACACTTTGTACTTGACCTAAAAAAATTATAGAAAGTTATTTGTAAGAATAACTTGTAACTATTCAGTCTGTTCCAATCGCTTTTGGTAACAGCACGGGTGTCATACTCTTTTCGGAACTCTACAGAGAGTGCCTTTAGCGTGCACTTAGATACAGAACCTCATTCTCATCCGAAAGATTTCTATACTTTTTAAGCTTTTGTAGTTCTAATATGGACAGAAGGTGAAATCATCTGGAAAAAGTCCCCAGTGAAGTTCGATTATCAACCCTTGCCTTCGAAAGCCAGTGACAGAACCACTCGGTCATGTCCACCCATTATAACTATTATTATAACCATTGATAGTAAAATTGATGGCTCAAGTATAAAACTTTAGATGGTTAAAACATTGCAAAAGTTGCCGAAAAATAACTAAATCCATTTATATATATCTTTAATAATCCAGATGTGGTGATCACTCTTCCTATGCACCCGGTCTCATTTCTCTGATGAAAGGGATTTTTTGTGTATAAAACTTTATATATAAGTTTAAAAGCTCTTACCTTGCTTTGCTTTTCCTAGTTACTTGCATCGAAATGTTTGTGTTCCAGTTTTGGGGTTGTAATTTGGATATGGACCGGTATGTTCGTATTTGTCTTTTAGGATTGCTATTTGGACATGGATCAGTATGATTTTGTTTGACTTTTGGATTGTGATTTGGACATGGATCAGTATGTTTGTGTGCGACTTTTTTGGAATTGCGATTTAGACATGGATCAGCATGTTTGTTTTTTACTTTTGGGATGGCATTATTGACATCGATCAGTATGTTTGTGTTTCAATATCATTTACGCTTACCACTACAAAATCCGCAATACCCAGCACAATTATGTTTCGCCCAATCTGTATACGGTCCCTGACAGGCAGTTTTCCCGTAGTCGTGACAATTTGTTAATTTGTCCATGCAATTTGTATTAATCACTGGCTTTGTAATTTGTTGTTGAGCTAGAAAATAGAAATCATTGCTGATAGAGGTCGTCCACCAGGGGCGGATCTAGGATTGTTTGAAAGGGAGGGTTGAGAATTATATCAATGCTAGGTGCGAGCGCCTGGTATACGCATTTTTAAACGGAAATTGTCGAGTTTTCAAAAACCTCGTATGTTTGTGTTTAGCTTTTGGGGTTGTAATTTGGATGAACTGGTTAGCTAGTGTTTGACTTTTGGGATTGTGATTTGGACATGAAACAGTAAGTTTGTAGTTGACTTTTGGATTGTGATTTGGACAGGTACCTATATGTCTGTGTTTGAGTTTTGGGATCGTGATTTGGATATGGACCGGTATGTTTGTGTTTGACTTTTGGGATCGTGATTTGGACATGGACCTGTATGTCTGTGTTTAACTTTTTGGATGTGATTTGGATATAAACCCTTATGTTTATGTTCAACTTTTATGATTGTGGTTTGAGTGTGGACCGGTATGTTTGTGTTTGACTTTTGGGATTGTGATTTGGACATGGACCTGTATGTTTATGGTCAACTTTTTATATTGTGATTTGGGTATAGACCGGTATAGTATGTTTGTGTTTGACTTTTTGGATTGTAGTTTTGACCAAAAACCGGTGTGTTTATGTTCGACTTTTGGGATTGTGATTTGAAAATGGACCAGTGTGTTTGAGTTTGACTTTTGGGATGCGATTTTACACATGGACCAGTATGAGTATGTTTACATTCGACTTTTGGGATTGGACCCTTGTGTTTGATTTTTTTCTTGCACTTACCAGTACAAAACCCGCAATACCCAGCACAATTATGTTTCGCCCATTCTGTATAAGATCCCTGACAGGCATATTTCCCGTAGTTATGACAATTTATTATTTTGTCCGTACAATACGTGTTTACTACTGGCTTTGTGACATATTGTAAAGCTAGAAAAAAGAAATAATTACTGATATAGGCCGTCCACGATCTAATAACAAAATATACAGCAAGTGTATTTTAATATTTTGGAAATTGTAACAAATAAAGCGTGAACCGGCGTGATTATACGCATACGGTAACACGCTTTATGTAAACAACATTGACCTGTCCGTGTCCGCTTGACCTTAGATTTAAATATTTAATATATACGAGTAGGGATCGCACGTGTATATTTCGTTAATATGATGTGATCACAATCATGGGCAATGTGTAATAACTGTGAATCATAACTCTACCATGTATTGATGGACCCTCCTTTACTCCGTGAAATGTTGAATATGTCTTAAATAAATAAATAAATAAATAAATAAATAAATAAATAAATGAATTAAAAAAATAAAAAAATCCATACACATATAAGAGAACGACAATTGACAGTAATTGGCAATAATTGGACATAGAATCTAGTGTTATTCAAAGTCGGGAGCTTTATAATTTGTGGTCTCAATATATATGGATTCTTTCTTGACTCTTTCTGTGGTGAATATTTACTGGTTGTGTTTATATTACCAAGATATACCTGAAGATTTTTAACCACAATGAGCGAAAAAGCTTTCTAAATACAAAATGTATAAGATTAAATGAAACTTGTAATGCTCACTTCCGGTACAATAGCCACAATATGCTGGACAGTTTGTTTGTGCCCATGCCACATAAGGTTCATGGCATATATCTCCTGTACTGTTATATTTTGCACACAGCGTGGAATAGTCCTTGCACATACCGTTGGTTTGAGAGGTAGGTCTTGTAACAGCATTGGTGTAGACAACATGCGACTTGGTGGAAATAGTTGTTTGAGCTGAAGAAAAGAAAACCATACAAGTAAATGTTGTGATAGGCAAACAACATTGACCTGCCCGCTTGACCTTATCATGGGCCAGTACATTAATGTACAGGATAAACAGGTTAGTTTTTATTTCATCTGCATCATGGGGAACGCATATTTGTATGTAGAATCAATGGTCCAGTGGTTAAGACAGCAAGTAAATATTAACCTAAAGTTGGAAGCTTTGGGTCCAGAGATAAACTCTGTGCTTTGTATATGCATAACTGCGAATGACTACACTACCCATGTTTTGGATTGACTCTCGTTACAAGAGTCTCGTATATAGATATTTCTAATAAAAGGTCAAATACGCAGGTCATTCTTGTTTGTTTATACATTTCATACAGGCCCCGGTTTTACAATCATTTCTTAGCTAAGATTTTCCATAACTTAAATTTAGTAAATTTTGGTAATCTCTTTTAGAAACTACTGAGGAATATTTTTGTCTAAACTAAATACAGTTGTTTAATCTAGAAAATATCTTTAAATTGACACCTTAAATTCCTGTATATCTTAAAAAATAACAAAATTATGAAGATTTTGATTTTTGCAAGATTTAAGTTAAGGAAAATTTTAGCTAAGGAATGATTGTGAAACTGTTGCCAGGTATATATACAGGACTTAACAGTGTGATAAAATAGGTTATAAAGGATACCGACTTTTTACTCTGAATCCATAGACTCGTAATGATTCATTATTGCTCTCCCAAAGAAAGGAGAAAAATTGCATTTTTACGAGGTTTCATAAGACGTTTAGGGGTTTATAGGATTCGCTATGTTTGTCCACCTGTACGTCATATACGAATGTTCCTAATGAAAGTTCAAGCGGGGAAGACAATGTTGTTTGACCTATACACAATCGTACTACAGTCAAATCTGTCTATAAAGGCCACCCAAGGGAACTAGTAAAAGTGGTCTTAATAGACAGGTGGTCCTTATATATAAGTTCAAATAAAATGAATAAAAAACAATTGAAAAACTGTTGGCCTTTATAAGCAGGTGGCCCTTATATAGAAGTAGCTTTTCAGACAGGCTGGGTTGTATATGAGAAAGTGGCATTGTTATTTTATTTTTAAATTTGAATAAATACTTACTACAGAATCCACAGAAATCGGCACAGTGTTGTTTTGCCCACACATGATATGGTCCATTACATATAGTTTTTTCGTACTGTTGACAATTACCGATCTCGTCAGCACATGTTCCCGGGGATGGCGCAAGTGGTCCAGGAGTTGGGATTAAAACTGTGTCAACTTAAAAGTGAAGATAATATATGTTTTTAAAGTTCTATACAGCTGGTTTATTTTCATCTATAAATGCCTTTAAATTTATGCCAAATATTTTCCCCTTTTATAAGCTTTCTACCTCGATTTATCGTAAAAAAGCCTTTAAAACGTGAGGTCGCGGTGGCCTACAGGATCAGACGTCAGTCTTCAAATCCAGGGTCTCTCGCCATTGTGAGTCAGACCACATGTGAAAAAGTGAATTTTCCGTGTCATTTGCCTTAACTGGTTGACCCGGTGTCAGTATAATGTTACGGGGGGGGGGGGGTGGGACGCTTGTCTGCGGCGTACTGACTTGGCGAGCTAGCACCTTAAAGTCGCCCTTAGTGTGCGTTGGTACAAGGCAGACCATACAACAAATCGCACTTCACATGCATACACGAACTTGTTTATAGATTAATCCATAAAGGGTAATAAAATAGTTCTCGTCGCGAATAGCTGAAAAATTGCTGATGTGACGTTAAGCAACATTCAACCAACCAACCAACCAACCCTTTAAAATGCCAAAAAAATAACTGAACAAATGATGTCGATATATTGAGGTTTTCCACAATCAACAATGGAGTTCGCCGGTGTACCACGTGATACCTTCTAACGTGTCTGTGAAACGCTTGTTTCCAATGGACATGGAATCGCACAATATGACGTTTTCCCGTAAAAATGACGTTTTTCCGCGAATTTGTGACGTTGACGTTTTCAAAAATGTTCCTCATAAACGTTTAGAGGTATCGATCACGTGGTACGGCGGCGAACCCCATTTAGAAACTGCAATACATTTTGATCAAATTTTAAGAAATATTTTTCGACATCGATGCAAGTATGTTTAACAATGGCCTGTCAAAAATATCTAATTTGATGGCTTCGTCTTCATGCAATTTGGACTGGCTATTGTTATTTACACTTGCATTGTAAAAAGAATTTCTTTAAATAGAAAATAGCAAAATACATAATCTATGTATTTAATTTTATTCTACCTCGACAACCGACGTCGAAATGATGGCAGTGTCCACATAGATAAACGATTACAAATTAAAAATAGTTCTTCCACTCACCATAAGTTTTAATTATACTACTTCGAAAAATAAATCGCAATTTGATGTAAAAATTAAACCGAGTATATTTATTAAATATTGAACTTGATAATAAAACGGAACATACGAAGGAATCTATTTGTGACTGTAATGTATTCATACGCGGTGATTTGCCATAACGGGTTAATGATGTATTTACACGATGTCGTCAATTAGTATTCATAATATTATGGCATTCATTTGCTCAATATTGCAATAGAAGGAAAGACAATAATAATTGTAAACATAAGAAATACATTACCACATAAACCGCAGAAATCTTTACAGTTAATTTCTGCCCATTCTTGATAGGTTCCGGTGCAAATCTTTGACCCGTATGACACACAGTTACCAATCCTATCTTTACATGTTTCGATGGCGCCAGTTGTGGTATATATACCTGTACTTGTATTTGGTGGTGTGGTGGTTGTCACAGGTGGTGGTGTGGTTGTTATTGTGATTGTGGTACTCCGGACTGTACTTGATAGTACAACTGTGTAGACAAAGATGTTTTAAAGAGTTAAACGTTGTCAATAAAATACACACAAACAATGTTATGTCCAAATCACAATCTCAAAGCATAATTTAAAATTTGAAGCTGATAAATTATGTTACGACGGAACTTTTACCAGGGAAGTAAGGTCGGATGTTCCAAAAAGGTAAACAACTCATTTTTAGCTAGCTACATCATCCACGTGTGTAATCAAAATTGGGAAATCCAATTAAGTAGCTTTAATACTGCCCATCTATTTACATCTTTACACGGATTCTAAAGTTCACAAAGCAATAAGGGACTTTGTGTTTTCCATTCCTATTTAGATAACTTACATCAATGCGTCGCCAGTCATAAAATGTGACTGTAGACATTGAACCAACGCTATGTAATGAGGACGACAATGGGCAAAACTGTGACAATAGACATACGTTTTCAGGATCTTGTTTGAAGACTACGTGTGTAACAATGCCTAATGCAGTGCAGCGTCTAATGAAATCTAGCGTCTAATGTATTCCAGACTTCATTAGGCCTGCCTGTACTCCATTAGACGTCGAAATTACAGCGCCTAATGAAGTCTGGATTTCACGAGACGTTAACAATATCGACGCCTAATGAAATCCAAATACTGAGGCGCCAGACGAAACGTATTTTTGGTATTACAAAATACTGGAGCCTGAAGCCTTAATCTTTGGATTTATTATGCATCGAAATTGTTAACGCCTAAAAAAGTCTGGACCTTATTAGGCGTGAGATTTCATAAGGAGTCGCTACAAACGTGACTTTTGAATTGATCATTGATTTGCAAACCAATTATATGAACAAAAACTCATAACACTAAACACACTTTTTATTATATATATCCGGTGTACGTCAATTGTAGGGAGTTGAGTGGAGTAGTCAAGTAATGCATTTAAGTCAAACGTATTACATCTTTAGCTAGGTGATCAGTTCAGAAACCCTGGGTAAAGCCAGGTGCCAGGAGAAACAACCAACAGTAGGCATGCGAACTGGCTAATTTTCTCGTACTGCCCGAGTTATATAAGTTAAGCCAGTACTAAAACGCCACCGTCGTAGATAGTACCAGTTCCCTCCATTTGATTGCTCCAGATTAATCTCCCACAATACAGGGAACCAGTAGTTCGGGAAAGTAAGACCTTTCTGCCATGCCCATGTGCATCTCAACGTCAATATTGTCTCTTGCTCCATTTTTTGTGAATCTTGCTAAAAGTAGCGTCATATAAATATATACCATTTTTGAATGTTCAAATGTATTTAATGATTAAACTTTATAGAACCTGGTATATGACAGTATGAAATAGAGTTATTCAGTCTTTATACTGTACTGTTACTTACGTGAAGTTGAACAAATTAACACTGTAGCTACCAGAAACATGGTTCTAAAATTGTCTATACAATGGGTCCTTATCAGTGTTGATAAAATATATATAGCTATATATACGTAAAGAGATTACATTAATAGGTCAGACCATGATTAATAAGTGATCATATGTAAGAAATAGCACTTAACATCCATTGTAGAAGGTGTGTGTGTGTGTGTGTGTGTGTGTGTGTGTGTGTGTGTTATTACAACCGGAAATAACAATATAACACGTGCCATTTGGCGAGGTGTGTGCGTCATTAAAACCGGAAACAACAACATGGTAGGTGTCATTTTGTGACCACTAGGAAAAATGAGTAGTTAATCAGGGTAAAATTCACACCGGTGTAGTAGCACCTTAGATTTGAAGTCCTAACTCGGCAAGTGTGTGAGCGCATGTAGCTCAGTTGATATCGTGTTAGAGGTTAAGGTTCGAATGCTGACGGGGCGTGCTGTGGCCTAAATAAAAAAACATCACCTCACATTGATGCTGACTTACCCGGTGTCAGGATATTGGACCGGTGAGGATACAACCTCTGCAACTGCAGTTTCTTTGAACTAACACCTTAAAGTCAAACCGAGTACGCGCGCTAGTACAAAACAGACATGCGCATGGAATAAACTGCCAGTCACATGCACGATTACGTCCGGATAGCCTAGTGAAAAGCGGCTGACAGTAACACCACAGTGCAAAGATTAAGATGCACCTATGCAAGCCCGATGCATACTTAAGGTGAAAAACTGCAGGTAAACACTGCTACTTTACAGTGTTGTCTATACAAATACGAATTCTCTGAATTATGAATTTAAATTCAAAATCATTGTTTATGGCCAACTCACTACACTCCTATGGACTTTAAAATGAATACATTGGCAGCTATTATATTGAATACCATGGTTCTAGTTAAAAGAAGGCAAATGAATCATAAGGAAAATGGACCTTTTTTGGTCTTGGACCTTGAACTACTGGAAAATCTTTGACATCCTTCTGTGATGAATTGTTTTTTAGATTCGTTGCTAACGTCATATCTAGCGAAAACCTAATCAAGCATAGCCTGGACAACCATTATAACATAAAACAAACAATTTCTTGTAAAAATGTTTAGTTAGCTATAAATGTTATTTATACGTTTGTGTTACACATTTACAATACATTAGTATCATTATGTAATCTCTATATACAGAGGATTTAAGTAAAACATGAATGAAGGTAATATTTTCCTTTGGTAAACTTTTTTGAAGTTCACCTTTTCTGACTTGACGATTTTCAAAATTCATATATAAATAATTTCTAAAATGTTATTTATTATAATATAACGTCAAGGATACTGCTATCACAAAATTTAAATATAGAAAAGAAATTTTCAACGGAAAAACATAGTGTATAGAAACAGCAAGCACAACCAAGAACACGCCATAATGCAAGTAAATGATAAACGTTCATTGCAACGAAGAACACGCCGCAATACAAGTGAAGGATAAAACAGCTAAATAACTAAAGAAAAGACAAACCATATAAGGACAACTTATTATAAAACTCCCGACGTTCCAGGCGGGACAGTGGCGTAAATTTTCTAAATAGATTTAAATCCGATGTAACGTTTTTAATTGACAACTGCGGTAGGTCAGTTGGTAGAGCGTTCGCATGTGGGAGGTTGTGGTTTCGCTGGGTATGATTCAAGACTTGAAAATGGGTAGTGACTGTCATTTCGCCAAGTACTCGGTATTACGAAATGGAAGGACTTCACGGTACTTAAAATAAACGAGGTCCCTTGTCACGGTAGGCATGTCACCATAAAGAACCCTGTTGTATAATGCCATCAACGCAAAACACAGGCAAAATTTCTGCGCTTTCGTCTATAGCTGGTTACGTCTCGATATAAGTAAAATTTTCTTTACTGGGACGTTAAACACCTCAAGTCCTCTTTATTGATGATACTCAAATATCTATGTATTTTGCGATACACTATCTATCTGTCAACGACCCCAGCAACAGAAGGTATGTCCGAGTTACAACAGGAACTTAACAAATAAAATGGCGTTGTTGGACAAAAATAAATATATATATGTAGATAATACACAAGTTTTATTGAAATATCCGGTTTTGACAAAGTAGTAGGTATGTCGTGCAAATCTGATTTCATAATCTTGATATATATTTAAATAATGTGTGGGAGATCCTGTTGTTGCCATAACTGATTATTTGGTTTATTTTGGTAATTTTGAAGGTAAAATATAGCAATCTGTTATGGTGTACTGACCGTGAACAATACTGACTAACCCCATTTTCAACATTGTGTAACGGTCCATTACTTCATTGCGAAGACCTCATCGCGATCGGTGCAGACGAGATTCGATCCTTTTTTCATACATTCGACAGGTCTTACTGTATTTCTAGAAAACTTTATTATCTACTAACCGTGTTTTACATTGGCTTAATTCAATTTTAATTACTTCATTATTTCATTTCTTTCAATTTTACCCTTGCGGAGACCTCGAGATCGGTGCCGTTAATTAAAAAAACCAACTTGGCGGGGTTGATGGAATTAAAACATAAAAGCGACATTGAACACCCTATTCTTTGTTACAATTAATGGATTTTCTTGAGTAACTAATGTATAAATATTCTTTTCGGGTTGGGCAGATTTGGTAAGATACATTTCGGTTCTTTTAATTTTCTCATTCCATCATCTTAAAAAGAATTGGATTTCCAGAATTTTGCTCCGAGCTCTACCGATGATGAATTTAGGACAGATAATACCATAAATTTTATATCTTAAAATGCATTTTAAAAAATACAATTCGCTCACAAATGAGTATAAATAAAACCTGTTGCTTTTAAGACCTTTAAGACATGATACTAAGTTGATTCAATATTGTCCACTGGTACTTTGAGTTATTTCATATAATCACACCCAACAGATATGGATGTCAGATAGACAAATAATCTTCAGAAGAATCATGGGCATATAACATAGACTAGGCACATTTTCAGAAAATGTGACTTGAAGCGGCATTTTTTAGTAAAAGTTGGTAACATCGTTATCTAACCTAATTCGAGGGTGCTGAATTCGAAAATGGCGGATACCAAGCTGAATTTTGAGTTTTTGAACCCATAATTCAAAAAACAAAATGGCGGCTAAAATTAATGGTGAATCAATGCAAAAATGCTACTTGGGTCGACAAATTTTGGTAAAAGTTGGTAACATGATTTATTTAACATAATTTGAGGATGCCGAATTCAAAAATGACCCATACAAAGCTCAATTTTGAGTTTTTTAACCCATAATTCCAAAATCAAAATGGCCACTTAAATTCAAAGTGTACCAATGCAAAAATGTTCATTGGGGTGGCAAATTTTAGTAAAAGTTGGTAACATGCTTCATTCAACATTATTCGAGTTTGCTGAATTTCAAAATGAAGGATACCAAGCTAAATTTTGAGTTCTTTAACCCATAATTCCAAAAACAAAATGGCGACTAAAATTGATGGTGTACCAACGCAAAATATGTTACTTGAGTTGACAAATTTTGGTAAAAGTTAGTAGCATGCTTTATTCAGTATCATTCGAAGTTGATGAATGCACAAATGGCGGATACCAAGCTAAATTTTAAGGTTTTGAACCCATAATTCCAAAAACAAAATGGCGACCTAAATCCATAGTGTACCAATGCAAAAAATGTTACTTGGGGTGGCAAATATTAGCAAAAGTTGATAACATGCGTTTGAAATATAAATTGAGAGTACTAAATTCAAAACTTGCAAAAGTCATTCAAAGGGAAGGATTTACCCATATTTCCAAAAACAAAATGGCGACTGTTTCAATTTATGCGTATAATTTCACAGTGTTATTGAAGTTACATGTTTATCAAAAGATGGTACTTTGTTCATTTTAACATTTCAGCATAACTTGAGGTTGCTAAATTAAAATGGAAGAGGCTAAAGTGAAGTTTAAATGTTTAAACCCAATTTAAAAGTACTTCTAAAAGTAATGTGGAGGTTATAAGTGTTTGTTCATTATGTGTGCCTTTTGCATATTACACTTATGAAATCTACATGATTAAATTAAGTCCATGTCTAAAACTATACTGAAACACTGCTTTATAAAGATCATGGCGTGAAATTGATAAACTAATAGTAAAAATCGAAACTTGTGTTTAAAATGCAGAAAAAGCCTGTTCAGGAACAGTCTTTTATATATAGAGTTTACCACATGTTCTTGCAAAATAGTATGTAAAACCCATTGTTGTAAATGTCAAAATACCAAATTGTAATGATTTGAACTTTGCCGGTAACATTGCATTATTTTTCAACATAGTATCAGTCTCTATACAGTTTTGGCAGCGGTGTTTAAGGAACTCAATGCAACTTTTAAAGAATTCATTTTCTTTTAAAGTCAGAAGTCCTCCAATGAATATATGACATCATCATCTGACTATAAAACTAAGTAAAGTAAATGACCGTTTTCAGTGTTGGAAATAGACGAAAGACTGATGTGCAAGCTTAAGCAATAAGCTGGCCACTCAATCATTAAAAATCTAAAGCCACAATCGTTAATTGCAGTCAAGGCAATGGTAGCATTGTGCTAGTGGACCAACACACCTTTACTGAGTTTTCCAAAACACTAGAGTGGAATATTTTTCCGTAACAGCCTCACAAGTAATACAAATAATATGACATTTATTTTTTGTCCCTTTCGGAAATAATCTACCATCAGAATATCATCAATATCTCAGATAACCGTTGTCATAACCTTTCTAGATAATGGAACAGTCTTTTTCTGCCTTCTTTGGCGGAGGTGAACCAGAGTGGTTCCATTGTTTTGACTGTTGTTTGGGCTCTGGGATGCTTTGTCTCCATAGTAACAAAGCTCGTATGGGAGCTAGCAGTATCTACCACTAAAAAATTTAGATTAACACGCGACAAAGTGCATCTTGTTTGTTTCTGATTAATTGCCAGAAGCCCAACGGGCTCAAAGCTTTCTCACCTTAATACCGATATTTATGGCTTTTATCTACGTTTCCACAATTTTAAAATGATTTGTGGTTAAACTTCCAAAATTTGTGAAAATCTTTAATTTTAAAGTATTTTTTACAGAGTTGCAAAAACAATTTTCTTTTTGAAAGAAAAGGATTTCTCAGAAATTAGCAGCCAATGTTGTTTTCGGCTACCATGAATGAAAACAAACCTCTATTGACCATTTTGGGGTTGCAACAGTGGCATGCCTTCCAAGAATGGGGTCACCATATATGTTCTGCCGTTTATAATACGCCAACTACTTTTTACTATTGCTTATCAAGGGGCATCTTTTCCTGTGCTGCTTTCATATCAGTATGGATAGCCTTAGGTGCTTCACCGTTCTCTTGCAAATATTGGATCCTGCTCTTTCACAATTTTTTACATTTGCCAAGTCACAAGGAGTAATACCTTGTTGATATTAACTTAAAAACGACACTGGTCTTCGGATACACAATCAGGAAATAGAGGGGTTGAAAAGGGACATCATCGTTAATCTCCTTTTTAACAGAAGGCTCACGACATATCATTCAACCCGCATACTTCTTACCAATTCAATAAAACCAAGTGTAGTGTTGCCTTTGCTATGGTTAAATGTCAAATTTTACAACAACATTTTGTAATGCAAGTTCACAAATTTAGCAAAAAATTGAGTTGCTCGGTGATGACTTAGCACCTCAGAGTCCTCTAAATAGGTTTTTAAAGGCTAGTTTAGTTACATTTACTTGGCTCTTCCTCTGTTAAAAGGAAAAAATTCGTAAGCATTTGTTGCAAACAC
The DNA here is from genome assembly GCA_021292105.1 of Anadara kagoshimensis. NCBI lineage: Eukaryota > Metazoa > Mollusca > Bivalvia > Arcoida > Arcidae > Anadara > Anadara kagoshimensis. Next base: position 9,629,240 of record CM037864.1, read on the forward strand.
AGATTTCGGTTTTGTAAGCTATTTCATTCACATTCTGGTCTACATAAATCAGTGTTTCAGCATGTTATATGTCATACTTAATTCAATTCATTTAATTTAACAGAAACATGCAGTCCCATGTTCAAATTACAATCCAAAAACAAAAGTAAAAAATTTAAAACTGGCTGAAGTTAAATATTGAACTTTATCCAGGATATGTAACAAAAAATAACCGTACATAACGGTGAAACACGTTTTACAACTAATAAATTCAGTTACGTTTTAGAAAAACATTTTACCTTATTTTTAAGTTTTTAATATATAAATTTACCTCACACAAAGGATACACTTTATCGACATATTTGGAATATATATGTACATAACTTTTTTCATAATGATCTTTGTCGCTAGGCCACCTGAGACGAAGGCTGACCAGCATGCCAATCTTTTGATTTCATAGATTCAAACCACCTTTTTCAGAGTTATTGCCCCTAAAAATAATATTTTTGCAAAGTTTGCTGGTTTTGTGACTATTTACTTGAAAACTATTAGTGTTATATAAGTGCAATGCATTGAAAAACATGAGCATGACAAGCTAAGTAGCAATGTTTGTAAAAATATGATGATCCATAGAGGAGATGTTACCCCTGGAGTATAATTTTTGCGATTTTTTTTCATATTTTTTTTAAAAGTATTATAAACAAAATCACGACGTCGCAAAAATAATCAACATGCCAAGATCTAACCCCATAGCAAATTGTGTATATGATAATCAACGAAAATGTTGTTGCCTCTAAAATTTCAGTATTTTCTAAATGTTTTCAGGTGAGCAATAATGCCCGTGGACCTTTTGTTTAAATTTTTTACTCATTAACACCCACTTAAGCCTTGAAATATTACAATATTTGATTAATAGCTGTTTCTTGCCATTACAACAACTTCTATATCAAATTTTACGCAAAAAACCTTTTTGATTTTGGCGGCCATTTTGTATTTAAATTTTGACCTACTTAGAGCAATTTTTCAGCTTGGTATCCGCCATTTTCGAACTCAGCACACCCAAATTAGGTAAGAAGGATATATGGTTTGCTTTTACTAAAAAATGCCTCTTCCTTTTTAAAACGACGTCTTTTCTGAAAATGTGCCTAGTCTAACATGTAAGTTTATCTAAAAATCTATTACAAAAAACGCAAAACTAAAGAGAGGGAAGAAATGGTATTTTAAACACTGCTATAAGTTTATTTAACTGTAAGATTGTTGTGATTTCTTAGATGGTAGAGGAAACATCGAGTTCCTGAAGAATACCAACGTTAAACCAAATGTCATGTGCTGATTTTGAATTTTCTTAAATAAAATAATGCATTCAGAATCGGCACATGACACAAATGACAAATGGTCTTACATTTGGATCTGTCCAAATGGGATTCGAACATATACAGAAAGAGGCTTTGTGTTCCGTGAGCGCACCCTTCTAGACCATTCTGTTTCTGAGGTATCTTGGTACCGATCATGGTTCTGTTGAAATGAAACAACACATAATAGAATCGTCAATTTCTTGTCAAAAAAGCACAATTGTGTTGATAATCCCTGAAGTTTACTATTTCCAAGTAACTTCATACGTACATTGAGGTGAATTGACGTATTTCTTTCGTCCAGGGACTTCTGAAATTCTTAATTAACGAAATTCCATTTTTGAAATGTGATAATGCAGCTCAAGTTGCGAATGGATTTCTACAAGAATTCTTATTACGCCACAGACACATACATAAATAAGGTATTATCTGAGGAAATAATTACTATCACTATCATGTGAAAATTGAAATCGTTCTGACACTGAAGCACCGCGCTCTCTATCTATACTACGATGGCTGATGCGTGCCATATCCGTGTCCTTTCGTCGATGCGCCTGTCGTGTTTTACTACGCAAAAAGATTAAAACACTGTTCCAACCAAAAAATTAAGCGCCAAATTATAACGCCCTGGGAAAAAATTTTTTGGAATAAAATAAGGAAATAACTGTTAGGGAAAAGATTATATTATAATTCCTACACAACGAAATATGTCATGTATAAATAAATAAATAAATAAATAAATAATAAATAAATAAATAAATAATAATAAATAAATAAATAAATAAATAAATAAATAAATAAATAAATAAATAAATAAGATTATTTCGTATCTGTAAGTTGAAGTACACTTTAAGCGTATAACAGTTGTAATAGTTTTGTCTGAAAGGTTTATTCTTAGTTCCAAAATAAGAAAGCTAAAATCTGCTAAATTTCATTTAAGGAAAACCTAAGTAAAGAAATAATTGTGAAACAGGTGCCAGTTAAACTTTATATGTAGCCAAAGATTGTTTGAAACTTTTACATCCAATTCCGGAAGAATTGGTACCGCTAAATGACGTCAGCAAGTGAACGTTACCATGGCTTAACTACGTCAGTGATCAATTGTCTAAAGACGCAATTTACCGCGTTTTTTTTATATCAAGCCGATTGTTCATTTAATAATTGCGTAATTAATTAAATCATGTGCACGGACAAACCTTGAACGTATTCTTAGCAACGAAAGATATAACAATACGGTAACTAACGTTCTTGTCGAATTTAAAATATGAACACAAACGAGCAAAAAGACGAAAATGGCACCAATCAATCGCTTTACTTTTCAGTTTAAAAAGGATACTCCCGATCATGAATGATGCAAAAGGGAAGCCATGTAATTCAATTATGTCAAATAATTTTTCTCCGACACAGTGAAAGTAATGTAAAGTAGAGACCTGTCTAAATTTTAACACTGAGCTAACGAAAATGAGTTTGAAGTTCGGCTGTTGATTGAGCGAGATATGAATAGCTAATGACCAAAAAAGCTGTCGAGAGATAGACATAACAGCTTTCGAGATATAGCTAACGAGAAACAACGACGAACTGCCGATTAAGCACTAATTCGTTAGCTTAGTGTTAAACTTACGACAGGTCTTTACCTTGTATTGATTTTCAAGTGATAACATGCTCCTCCAGCCAAAATCAATATCGGTACTAAGATATCTTATAACTTAGAACAAAACCATTTTGTATTTAAATCTGGTATTGGTTTCTATGCTTTCATCTGACTTTGGAACATCAAATAATTGGGAAAAAATGTTAGGACTTCTTTTAATGCAGTTAATGACTGTCCTTTTCGTCCACGGTAAGTGTTCAATATTGCTGTCATATGCCATTTTCGAACGTATTTTATGATTAAATTCAAAAATGGTATATGACATATTCAATGATTTTACTTTAACTAATATTATTTTAAAAAAATCTGCCTGAGATGGTAGTTAGTGCTTACGTACAGAATTTTTAAGTCTTGATTCTATAGAGAGAGAGAGAAAGAGAGGAGAGAGAGAGAGAGTGAGAGAGAGAGAGAGAGAGAGAGAGAGAGAGTGTGTCCTTTTATATTTTGTTTTAATAATTTCTTTCATTTATCGCAGTTATATAATTATCCATTAACTTGTGGACGGCTTTCAATGCAATGCACCATGAAATGCTTCCTTCTTATGAATATTTTTTATTAAACAGTGTCATTGGTTTTACAAATTATAAGAATTCCACGGTTTTTGCCGCATAAAATATGTTCATTTTTTAATACATAGAGGATCTTGCATGAGTGATTATGTTTAATATTAAATTTATGAAACGAATTGTATAAACATTTTATTGAACGAGTCTGGATTTTCTGCAAAACTCTGATTGATTAATTGAATGGGATTTTACGTTCAAATGGCAAATACTAATATTTCACATATATCTAGACGTCACCAGTTTTAGGTCAAGTAGCAGACTTTTTCTCCTTTTGCAGTGCTCTTAGGACAATGTGCAGGGAGGGTTTTTTAAATGTACATGCCTGCCGTGACTATGGGCATCTAAGGTTTTAAGGTCTCATCCGAAGTACCCCGTAGTAGTATAGTCTTCGAAAAATCCTACCTTGTTGTGATACTGGATCCATTAAATATGCATTACGCCAGAGGACAGCGAAGTCACGGAAAGAAAGTAATGTCCCGGATATGGGGATACTGGAAGGGAATCTATATGTTTAAAATAAAAGAAGATAATCTAGTTAAAAAAGGACAGACCTTGCTAGATGGAATGCCTAAAAGGTCGGAGAGGCGAAAATGCGTGCCCGTGCCCGACACCATGTCCGAAAGTAAACGTGCGATATGCTGTTGTGTCTGTTCGGTTAGAGGAATCGAATGTAGACTATATGTTTATAACTTTATAACCATGTGGGCTAGTCTATTCTACACAAATTGGTATAAATACCATGTTTACTTATCTGATGCGTATGTTCACGTCTTCACGCGTTCATTTGTCAAAGCCCCCCACCCCTCCATGTGATTCTTATTTACATTAAAAGACTCTTCCATATTTGTAAGCATTGTCAAAGTATGGCGGACTGACTATATTCGTGTTGAAAGCAACATGATCGAAACACCATGTAGGCAGAAACCACAGGAAGTAGATTGTTTCCTTTGGCTAGGGAACTTTATATACATTTACAGTCTAATTTTTGTTTCAAATCCATGCGTTATCATATTAAATTAAAGTCAGTTTTCCTTCGAAGCGAGTATGCGTGATCGGTATAAGTGACGTGATTGTCACCTATCATTAAAACTCGTCGTTTGTCTTGAATGTCTTAATTTCGCTATTAATTACGTGTACTAAACTTTACACTTCAATGGTGTAAAAAAGTAATATATTATCTATAGAGATTTGCAAGAAATTAATAACGTTTTCAAACGTGAGAACATATCAGAATTTCACTTCTGGATGATTTATTGTGTAGAGAAACGACACTTTAATAAACTGTATCATGAATTTTAGGCCCAATTTAGGGTTATCGATTTGAGTTAAATCAGAAAAATATAATTAAGCAGAATTTATTGAAAGCAGTTTTTGCAAAGACCGAGACAATTAAAACCACAAACATTGGAAACAAAATGATCGAAATGAGAAAAAAGGAAACCAGCAACAGGATACCGGAGAGAAAGAGCGGAATAGTGAGCTAAAATAGGGATTTTTGTCTTTTTCCAAATGGTATATTTGTGGTTTCGATATTTATCCAGAAGGTTGGTGTTATTAAACGCAAGATGAAATCTTGAACTTAACATTTGATAAGTAATTTAGTTTGTTGTCCGTAAAAATCTGGATTTCAATTTGTGTAGCTTGTAATTAGCGATTTAAGGTATTGTAAAGTAAAAAAAAATACCTTCAACTTTTTTAACTTTTAAAACCTTCAGATTAAGGATAGTTGGTATACTGGAGCTTTGTTAAATTCACAAATTATATTACAGAAGAGATCAGTTTGAAGTTTCGGCGCGAAAGCTAAGGCGAAAGGAAAGTACAAATGTATATACATGTGTAACTAAAGAAAAAGAGTGCTGTATCGTAATTTTTGGAATTTTTCATGAGTTAGGTTTGCGAAAACAAACTTATGAAATCATTTGTAAAAACATATTATGCATATTTTATATAAACATATGAAATTCGTAAAACTTTTTATACGTGACGTAGGATGCCTACGACCATTCCTTAACTAGCCTTTTCTTTTACTGAAAGTGGGTAAATTAAAATTTTTAATAATTTTTATTGTCAAACATGTTCTAAATCTGTAGTGCTATTTTGAAAATAGCTTCAAACTTGTAACATATGTATTCTAATTATGTCGAAACAACGTATAACGTACTTCATAAAATATCGCCAAAATAAGCTAATTTTAAACCAGAAAAACCCGTATTAAGAAATTATTGTGACACTGGAGCTTGAAACCTTCAGTCTCTTTACACACAAACATGTGATGGCAATATTAGTTTAAATTCACCAAAATGAATAATAAATACTAGATCCGAAAACTCTATATAATTCAAAAAGTCTTAAGTTCAGGTATTACGACTGACCTTAATTCTAATAAAATTTTTATTTATGTTTCAGGTGCTACAAGGGTGCAGGACGATCTCCTGAAAACCTTGTTGAACCAATACGTGAAAGAATTGAAACCAGATGGACAAACTTTGATGAGTCACAGCATTACACTTACTGGAATCAGAAAATATGTATGTGAATTAAAAATCTAATAAATAAATAAAGCGTCTTATATTGACGAACCATAGTTTTCAAAAACTTTAAGGTACAGATTTAACAACGAAATAAATGAATAATTTGTGAATGTGAATTTCATAGAATTTAACTCTTCATTCAACTAACTACATTGTAGTTGTCTTTTATTTTTTAATTTATCATCCAGGAAAATACAGCATTTTATAACGTGACAAAACACGTAAAGTATAGACTTAAAATCGCTTCTTTTGATATTAGCAAATTGTATGAAGTAACGTGTGGACAGAAATATCTGATATATTTTCCAATACACGAGATATAAACTTTCATTAAGCAGCTGGTTAAGCTAAACGAGCTTTGGTCAACTTAAGCAGATCCTGACTGACTTATAGGACGATATAGTCAAAGAACATTGATCTGTTTGCTTGTCCTTAAATTTAAATATTTATTATGAAAACGTACATTTATGTATAGAAAAAATATGTTTATTTCGTTTACATCATGGCAAACACGCATTTTAATGAATGACAGTGTGAACTGCAAAAACTGCGTGCACGATCTGATGACAGAGCGGTTATGTTTTAGGGTTAATTTATTATTGTTAATTGGGGACTGGCAACTATTAGCAACAGTTTCGATTATGATATATCAATAAGTATGCTGTATATAGGTAAACAACATTAACCTTTCCGCTTGACCTTTGATTTAAATATTCATTATAAACGAGTACATTTAGGTTGCAGATATCATGCGTGTATATTTCGTCTACCTTATGTGAAAACTGATCATGGGCAATATAAATATGTATTAACTGCGAATCCTAACGTTACCCATGTTTTCGGTGGACCCTCCTATATGAATATTCCTAATGAAAGGTCAAACAGACAGGTCAATGTTGTTTGCCTATACCAGTCAAACCTATATGGCATAATAGACTTGTTGTTTACTGTGAAAATATGGTGAAAAAAACACTGACCTGTCCGCTAGGTTATTTATTAGGAATATTTATAGTCGATAATCCACTAAATACATGGGTAGTGTTAAGATTCGCAGTTAATACATAAACAACGTACATTTCCCGTGATATAGACGATTTAACACCTATGTCACCTATACATAAATGTACTGGTCCATGATACATACTTTAATTAAGGGTCAATCCGATAAGCCAATGTTGTTTGCCTATATATTTGTATTTTTAATACAGGATGAGGGGGTTTTAACTGCTGATGTTTATGTGAATCATGCCTGGAATGATAACAGACTGCAATGGAACCCAGAACAATTCGGGGGAATAACAAGTCTCAACATTCCATCAGATTTAATCTGGAAACCAGATGTTATCCTTTACAATAAGTAAGTCGGCCGGCTTTATTTTACTCAATTGAATCATGTCCTGATTAACGTCCATATAGAGAATATTTTACTTTTGTCGGAGATGACGTCCTTGGTGACGTATCATGTCGTAAACATATATGTAATTTTTTGTTTGTTTGTCATATTAGTATCTATAGCAACTGCATAGTCATTTCTTTACCGATACTCTATATTGTAGATTACATATTATACCAGTGCTAACTTCATAGCACTAGACGGCCGTTTTGGAATACAATTTTTTATCAGTAGTGCTTGGACCAAAATTGTTAAACCAAAATCACTCTCAGGATGTTGAAAAGATACCCAAAGAACCAACATGTATTTTGCCAAATTTAGCTATACAAATGATTTGCATGGGGGAATATACCTTAGGTTTTGATGAATTTCAAATTTTACCTAGCAGCACATTTAGAGAATAGTATATATCTGACAATAATACACAATTATTTCCTACTGAGTTTGTGATATCCTCGGGGAAATATTTACCAGCAGAGATACCGCCTTAGTGGTTTAAATTACATATAAACAGATAAACAGGTTTACGAATCGCAGTATCTCTTGTTGCCTATGTTTTAATCACATTCTAGTGATCCTTGTGTAGTAAATATTGTTAACTCGCTTGTCGAAGACTGATGGTTTTCGTTGGATTCCCCGGTATCATCAACGATCTAAACTGATTGCCTCGAAGTGAGTGAAAATCTCTTACCCGGGGCGTCAAACAATATCACTCCATTCAATACTCTAAAGGACCATGAGTATCATTTATTGTGTACATGCTACTGTGCTGCTCAACTCTATTTTCCTAGCTTTCCATTTGTCCCTCCACCCTTAAGACCGTTCATGCAGACACTTCTTGTCCAAAGCCATTCTCCTCAACTGTTAAGCAAAATTTTACAAAATTATTTACATTAATAGGAGATGTGCATATCATTAACCTGGGTTGGTTAAGTCATTATCCTAGGAGTTATGGCTCTTAGAATAAAAATGAAAATCACAAAAAGTATCTAATGGCGTATGGATTCTAATTAACTGAACTTACTTGTTTATTTTGTTACAGTGCTGGTTCGGACTCTGGGATGCTTTATGATAATATCCAACTTATTGTGGAAAACAATGGTCAGGTAACATGGATTCCGCCAATGAAGCTTACATCTCAATGTGAAGAACAAGGTTGGATCAGCAAGGGGATCATTTGCAAGTGGATATTTGGTTCGTGGACCTACAGCTCCAATAACATCGACTTCATCAATGGTACCCAAGGAGTGGATACTACCTCTTACTTTCCAAATTCGAAAATTAATCTTGTAAATACAAGTGCTGTGAAGAATTCGGTAAAGTATCCGTGTTGCCCGGAGAAATACTCAGATTTAACCTACACGCTGGAGCTGAAGAAATACTAAAAATGGTGTACAAAGATGGTACTTTAAACCCGGTTTTTAAATTTGAGAGAACATTATTTTCACAATAATTCGCGAGATGGTCCGATCGTGAATTGACACGAGCTTTGTATTCGGACTGCAAAAGTGCAAAATCAAGTTGCTTTTCACAACTTCAAATCTTTTTGTTTGTTTGTTTCAGTTTTCAAATTGGACGTTTTTACTAGAATCTACAAAAACTGTTATATAATATGGTTTAGTCAAAAACAAACATACTAATCCATGTCCGAATTAGGTAGGGAATTACATTTCCAAATCATGTTTTTTTTGGATTTGACAGAAAGGCGCCATAATAATTTCTATAAAAGGAAACATTGCATTCTGAAATTTTATTTGAACATATATTGGAGATGCGTTTCTACTAGATTTAAACGAACGTTCACTGAAATAATTTGAACAAAATTACAGTAATTTGTCTTTCATTCACAAACAAAGCATTACATTTGTCATTAGCATTTTTACAAAAGCAGACTCTGGAAACGTTCAATTGAAGATGGTTACAGATGAGAGATAAAAATTGGACAATTTTGTTAGTTTCTTGGCGATACTTGTAAAAGAATAACGGAAAACATATGTGTTGTGTACTTTTTATAGTTTTTGAAATAAATATCGCATTTCTATTCTTTTGTCGTAATTAGTAGGGATTTGTAAAGGCAAACTACATCGACCTGTACGGTTGACCTTATATTTGAATACTGATTATGGACATGTTTGTGTTAAGGAAAGCAATGTCATGGCAACTAATGGCGTTCTAATGTCAGTGATGTCATTAAATTGCACAATTCAGGCCAGGTTTCATTCTTTTTGTTTGGAATTCAAGCATTCAGTGCCTTTGTCGGAACATTGGGGGCGTAACCGGCGATCCGTTAATTGTTATCATGAACAGAGTGAAAAGAGGTATTTTACTTTGACCTTATAACACGTGCCCGGTATTCAATTTTCAAGATGGAAGCATGATAGAAGAAGCTCAGTCGGTGTGAGAATAAAATTGCAGATAGTTACATGTAGATTTGTTAGTCAGTAAATGTTACGTTGGGTATTCTTGCTTTTGATTTAGTTCTTCGATTCACGTCATCATTTGTTGTTGACACGGATGCTGAGAGTTAAAAACATAACCGTAATGCAAATTTGAAGTAAACAACATTGGCATGTCCGCTTGACCTTGCATTTAAAATATTCATATACGATAATACAGCCAATACATGGGTAGTGTTAGGATTCGAGTAAATGCATGAACATTGCGCGTTTCAAGTAATGTAATAATGTATACGAATTAACACCTGTTTCCTATAAATAAATGTACTGGTCCAGAAGAATATTTGAATTAAAAGCAAAACGGACACATCAATGTTGTTCAATTACCAGCTGTTATTAAAGGCAAAAAAATTGACCTGTTAACTCGACCTTTAATTAAGAATATCCATATACATTAAAACCTCGATTCATCGCCACCATTTGTTCAGTCAAATTTTGGCGTTAAAAAGGGGTTTGGCAATAAACCGAGGGAGGCAAAACATAAACAAAATGGATTTGGGACTTCAAAATAGTGTGGCGATAAGCGAGGTGGCAAAGTTATCGAGGGGCATTATAACGAGGTTTTACTGTAGATGATCCGCCCAGTACTTTGGTAACTACACATTATACCAGTGTTAATTTTACAACACTAGACGGCCGTTTCGGAATAACATTGCTTATCAGTAGTGCTTGGACCGAAATTGTGAAGCTAACATTTTTTTCAAGATGGTAAAAGATAGATCCAAAAGATATAAATTATCAAATTTAGCTAAGGAAATACTTTGCATGAGAGAGTGTACCTTAGTTTTGAAGAATTTCAGATTTGTATGTGCAGCAAATGTAGACATAGTCTATTTCTGACAATGATACACAATTATTGTTGACTCTTATAACTTTTGGTAAATATTTTCCTTTCTGTCTTTTCAACGCGCCCATTGATTTTACATATACATATTTGAAAATAATTGATACCCCACGAAGTTAGATAAAGAAACACACATAAATGTACTTGTCTTTAATAGATATTTTAATAAAAGGTCAAACGGACAGGTGAATATTGTTTGCATGTTCATGTAATTTAGACTTACCCATGATTATAATCAAATACAAACATACCGACTCATATTCAAAGTACAATGCAATCCCCCCAAAAAACAAAGCAAAACCTTTGAAAACTGACAAATTAAGTTAAGCACGTAAACTCCCACCAAAGGAAGTGAGACCAGGTGCTTTGAAATGCCAAATACTTCCTGTTTAGTTAGCTAGATAGCCACATGCATATGTTTAGTCCAAATTGAGAATGAAAGGAACATGTAACTACGGGGCGTCAAGTGTATCCAGGTTAATTATTGATACAGAGACATCATACTTATCACCGACAATGTGATGACGGCCATAAAACTTTGTAAGATCTTTGTTAAACTTGTTTTCACTAGCCTGAATTCACAGTTTATTTATAAGCCGCGCTTAGTTTGCTAAAGTTCAAATAGCGGAAACATGCTCCACGTATAAAAAATGTATTAATTGTGAAACAAATACATCATAAGTAATAGAAGCAGGCATATTGCTAGATAGACAAGGAAAATGTCAGTAGTAGAATTGAAGTCATCAATTTTGTCATACAAATGTATCCTTTCGTTGGAGACATAATCAAGATATAAGTAAGATAATGAACCTCCTGTGCACGCCAATCATCTGTAATGTTTGTATGTTTATTTATAGTATAGGAATACATTACAACATTACATTCTGCTTAAAAAAGAACAAAAAATAAATAAATAAATAAATAAATAAAAAACCTGTTAACGATTAGTGATAAAATGAATACATTCTAAGACTATAGATTATTTGTCGTTCAGTTTCATTACTGGCTACCATTTTGTAAAACGTCGGAATACCATTAGCAATCATATAATTTTACAGGTATGCATAAACAAACAACGTTGACCTGTCCGCTTGACTTTGCATTAGGAATACTCATATTTACGATGATCCACCCAATACATGGATAGTGTTAAGATTTACAACTAAGATTTACAACTAAAGCATAAACAATGCATTTTAACATGATGTAGACGACAAAATCACTTGTGTTCCATATACATAAATGTATCGGACCATAACAAATATTTAATTGAAAGGTCAAGAGGACAAGTCAATGTTGTTTGAGTGAGTGAGTAATGGTGTTTAACGTCCCAGTCAAAAATATTTCACTTATATCGAGACGTCGCGAAAGTGCATAAATTTTGCCTGTGCGTTGCGCTTATGGCATTATACAGCAGGGTTTTTTAGCATGCCAAGCCCACCGTGACACGGGACCTCGTTTATTTTAAGTTCCCATCCGAAAGAACCGTGACTTTTATTTCGTAATGCCGAGTGCTTGGCGAAAGAACAGTCACTACCCACTTTCAAGTCTTGGGTCAGAACCGGCTGGGGTTCGAACCCACGACCCCCCACTTACGTAGCGAGCACTCTACCAACTGAGATACCGCAGTGGTCAATGTCGTTTGCCTTCGACGTATATGTTTTATGAACTATAACCACTTTTACTTATGTAAATCAAAAACAGACATACTGATCCATGTCCAAATCACAATCCAAAAGAAAAGTAAAACCATGGCTTTCATAAACATGGAGACATCAAATTTATCAACAATACTGTGATGATGTCCATAAAACTTTTTGAGGAACCTGATAAGCTTAGGCTTGCAACATCCCTGGGTCAATAATTAATTTGTAAGCATCTTGCTTTATTGTATTAAGTTCCCATAGTGGGAAAAACTCTACCATAACGTATGTTTAGTCTTTCCGATTTTATTGAACATGTCAATTTAGGTAATATACGCTTAACATAAAAAATTAAAATCTACTGGAAACAACGACTATAAAAATACAAAACAGTAACTATTAAGATCATGTAATAGCTTCAAGAACTCAAATTTTACCATATAATAAATCATGCAGTACTGTTAGAATGCATCAGTCTTGAATTCCTTTTGACAAAACCGCGCTAAATGCAAAAGTGTGTTTAGTGATAAATTGCAATGATAATGAAGTTCAGAGTCACAACTTCTTAACTCACTGAATTGAATAAAAATCCTAGCAGTTTTGTAGTTTTAAAAGTAAAATCATTCTCCAATTGTTGTTATAACAATGGGGTTCTAAGTCACAACTCCTTTGATCAGTGAATGTTGTGAATTTTATAAATCCTTGCATTTATGTAATCATAATGTTAAAATAATTCTCCAACTGTTGCAATGTTGCAGTTGCAAGTTACATCTCCTTAGCTCACTAAAAAGTGCTAATCTAAATGTTTGTTTTTACAAATCAGTAAAATAATTCTCATTCTTAAATTGTTAAATAATATTGTAGTTCCAATTCACAGCTCCGATCCTAAGCCCATTTAAATCCTTGCATTGTATACTAATAACAGTAAAATAATAACCTTGTGAAAGGTTTTTGATTTTTTCATCTAGGTGTAAAATTCAAAACTATTCCATTTTCTGGTCTTAGAAATCCAGATTTTTCAAATGTTGGTGGAATCTGAAAGTAAACAATTGGAATGATTATGCACACTGTATTTACAACATAATGTTAAAAATATGCAAAGGTGAAATAAACCGAAAAACATAACTTGACAATAGCCAGGGCAATAAAAAAACACAATAACAAAACGAACCAAAGTGGAACAAGATTCACAGGAACATTACGGGATAAATGAGAATCTGATAAACATTGATTGTATTGATTGGTTGAATAAGGTTTAACATCCCAGGCAAGAATATATTTCAAAATTATCGAGAAGTCACCAGCTACAGGTGCAGTGACAAAAATGTTGGCCAATGCAATCCGCACGAATGCTTCTTTAACGTGCAACGCGAGTACTGACACGAGGCATCGATTCTATAAGGTCTCTTCCGAAGGACCTATGGCTTTATAATAAAGATGTAACGTTCATACATTTGACAGTATTGTCAAAATTTGATCAATATTTCACAAATCATCATCTCAAAAAAACGACCAATCAGATTGTGGTATGCTTATTATTTATGGTAACACGTTGAACTACACAAAGGTGTTTCCACAACAAACATACTGTCCGCGTTCTGTCAAAATACCATTTATATAGCAGAAATATCAGCCGGTAGACATCGACCAATCATATTGTAGTATGGCAACAAATTATACACGGCATTTGCCACACGTCAAACTTAACCAAAGTATTATTACAATTACCATATAGATCAAGTTCGAACAAAATCCGGGCATTATTACAAGAGTTATCCAGAAACCATCGATCAATCGGACTAAAATATCATAATTAGTTATGCATATATTTCGTAACATATCAATCAAAAACAAACATACTAATCTATGTCCTAATCACAATCCAGAAGTAAAGTAAAAACGTTGGAACTGACAAGTTAGGTTAGACACGCGAACTTTCACCAGGGAAGTGAGATCGGGTTGTCCGGAAGGGTCATCACCTCCTGTTTAGCTAGCTACACCCGCCACGTGTGTAATCAAAAATTGTGTCAAAGGAACATGACACTATGGGACGTCAAATATATCCAGGGCAATCCTGGACACAGAGACATCAAACTTATTAACAATACTGTGATGACGACCATAAAACTTTTTGAGGGCCTTGATAAACCTAGGCTTGCAATATCCCCCAGTCAACGATTTATTTCCAAGCAGCATACCAATCTTATTATTTTCGACTCATTTGGAGATGTTCAACTAGTCACTCATAATGAGTCTTCAATATGACACAATAGATAAGACGTCCCTAGCACTGCAGTTGAAGAGGTATTATATAGGAAAAAATAATCTTTGTCTTAAACGTTTTCTGAAACAGTCGTCACTAAATTGCTAGCTAAATCTATTTCAGAATCAGTACGCTATGACATACTGTATCTGACTGGGCCATAGATAACGGACATCGAGAATGACGGCAAAAATACTTAAGAAGGCTATAACTTCCCTAGGTTGTTCTACAAACAAGTCTTAATTAATATTACCCACAAAAATTGGAATTTGCTAATACACAGTTAACTAGCTATAACACCCCTTAATACTGAAGGGCTCTCGGTGACCGAGGTCGTAAGCAACCCCTCTCATCACCTAAATCGGAATCCAAATCGGAAAGATCATAGTGTTATGATATTTATTTGGTCGCTCGGCGAGTATCCGTATTCTTGGTTATTCCGGTTGCCTCTACCATCTTGATCTGACCATCATCATATAGATGAAAAATCATGGGCTAATGCAAAACAAACCGTCTTTACTGTTAACTTTCTTAAAAATTGTTTCTTTAAAATGAGTTTTTAACATTTACATAAAAAGGTGTACAAACCTGTGTTTCACTGGTAGTAGTAACTGTATATTCTTGTAAAATCTTAACTGCGGCTAATTTAACTTCAAGTAAAGCTAATTTCATTCCAAAACAATTTCTTTTTCCGCAACCAAATGGTAAATAAGAATATCTAAATTTGTCTTTGTTTGATGGAGAAAACCTGAAACAAATTGGAAAAAAATCAAAATTTATTATCATTTACTACAGGAATTATTTCTAAATTCGTTGATTAGATAATCGATGGTCTCAATTTGCGTTTGTTTTTTATTGAAAAGTTCCGTTTGGCACTTGTATTGTGTTTTTAATTCCTTTGGCTTTTGCCAAATAATAATATTTTGCTGCTTTTATGGAAAATTTAGAAAATAAGGCAAACTATGAAACTATCGTATATGTTTAGCGTGCAGATTTTTAAAGCATAAAGACATTGCTAATAATACTCATTTGTTTTATTAAAATACTTTGTTTTATTCATGCTTGATGTTTAAGGCCAGAAGACTTCTGTGATTGTTGTAGTATGCATTACATATTATACCAATGTTAATTTTACAGCACTAAACGGTGGCGCTATAAATGGGCATGGCGATAAAGTTAGAGGATCTTGTAAATTAATAGACTTTTGGTCTTCAAAGTGCTGCGGCGATAATTCAGGTGGCAAAGTTAAGTGCCACTATTGTATAGATTTACTGCATGCAAAATGTATATTTTATGATAGTTTAAGCAGCAATAGAGTGAGTGAGTGAGGAATGGTGTTTAACGTCAAAGTCAAGAATATTTTACATATATGGAGACGTCGCCAGCTGTAGGCGAAGGTGCGAAAATTTTGCCTGTGCATTGCGCTGATGGAATTATACAGCAGGGTTCTTTAGCGTGCCAAGGCCACCGTGACACAGGACCTCGTTTATTTTAAGTTTCCATCCGAAAGAACCGTGACTTTCATTTCGTAATGCCGAGTGCTTGGCGAAAGAACAGTCACTACCCACTTTTAAGTCTTGGGTCAGACCCGACCAAGGATCGAACCCACGACCTCCCACTTACGGAGCGAGCAATCTACCAATTGAGCTACCGCAGTGGTTACAAACAGCAATAGATGTAATATCATACCTTTCTGGATTAAAAACTTCAGGTTCCTCCCATAAATCTGGATTTCTGTGAATTGCATATACAGGAAAACATACATCCATACCTTTTGGTATCTGTTGACCCTTAATACTGGTGGAAGCATTTGCTTTCCTGTTAAATCTGAATTTAAAAAAAAAGAAAACTTTAATTACTGTTTTTAAAAAATGCTCTATAACATCATAAGTAAAATATAATTTTGGCTTTGTATTAATTTTCGCGCAAAACAAACGACCACGAAATAAGCGGAAATAAGTAAACCGCAAAATATATACGTTTACAGTAACTAAAGCACAATTTTTTTATGCGAACAATTTCATTTTAACTTTGTTTTTTAGTTTTATTTGTTTGAATATCTATTCGCGTGCCCACATATTGTAGGTAATTTTAAATTAAGTAATATTCAATTTTTTCAATAAATGTTTTGCAAGTATGTATAAGACTGTATGGAAATCTGTTGGAATTAACAAATTTGTTATTAAATGTGTGGTATATTGAAAATAAGAAATAATTCTTGTGAAGCAGTGGTCTAGTTGGTTAAAAACAAATATGTCCTATTAAAATATTGGCTTTATAAGTACTATGTCATTATTATGCATTATGCTACATACTAACTATATTAATAGAATCCATCACAATTTGCAGTGCCAGATAGGGAAATCTCAACCTAAGATCTAATGTATTTGGTCCAAAACAAGGCTTGTTGAGTTCTGGACCAAATATATTATAACGAACAAGGTTGAGATTTTCTTATCTGGCATCACAAGTAGTAATTGATTCTATTATATTTCTTGCATCAGAAAGTAATTTTTATTTTCAATTTAAAATCAGTTTCAACTTATCAATACACCTCTGATTTTGTTGATAAAATTTTGCAGTAAAAGAAGCGTGTATCCTATCTTGTACAGGGAGTACAAGATGGAGATATCTTGCACCTCTCTTTTTATGGATTTTTCTATCTTGGGTGCAAGAGTAATATTTTCGTATCTATACATGATTCATACACATGACTTTATTAAAATATATAAAATTATCTGACAATTCCCCGACACTTACCCGATAGAATTCCACTTTCCCCGGATATTCTAATTCACTTCAAAACATCGCTAGGCTCAGTAACATGTGTCTATTTTACATTCGTACACTAAACTGTTGGTGAAAATGGTAATGATGGCAAAGTACAAGGTTGGTTGGTTGATTGAATGTTGCTTAACGCCGCATCAACAATTTTTCAGCTATTCGCGACGATAACTATTTTATTAATCTCTATTAGTTAATCTATGAACACTTTCATTTATGCATGTGAAGTGCGATTGTGTTGTATTGATGCCTTGTACTAGCGCGCACACAGAGCGACTTCAACGTGCTAGCTCACAAAGTCAGTATGTCGCAGACAAGCGTACCACTCCCCCAGTCCATTGTACTGATACCAGGTGAACCAGTAAAGGCCAACGGCAAGGAAAATTCACTTTCCCACGTGTGGTCTGAGCGGAATTCGAACTCGCAGCGGTGAGAGACCCTGGATTATTCATTATGCTACCGTGCCCACCGCCCCCCCCCCCCGCAAAGTACAAGGGGGCATTGAAATATGTAGTAGCATCACGTGAAAGGGAAAGCCAATTATACGTCCTGTTCTGATCAGTAATGTGGGAAAAGTACGTAGACCAGATAAGAAAAGGCATTACAAAAGTTCCATTCGGGAACAACTCCTGCGAAATAAACAAAATTCCCTGACAATTCCCCGACATTTCCTAAATTTTTAAATTCATTCAATAAAAAAAACATACTTATCCATGTCCGAATCACAATCCAGAAGCAAAGTTAAAACTTTGGAACTGACAAGTCAGGTAAGACACTTCCACCAGGGAAGTGAGACCGGATTCTCCGGTGAGCACCTCCTGTTTAGCTAGCTACACCCGCCACGTGTGTAACAAAAATGACTTTTTTATCCCACAATTCTCTGAAATCAAAATTCTTTGACTTTTCCAAGACATGTTATCTACCATATGTCTAACACTGGATATGTATTTATTAACTGCGAATCTGATCGCATGGATCCTTCTGTATGGATATTTCTTATGAAAGGCCAAACGGGCAGGTCATTGTAGTTTGACTGTACTTCGATTCTATGTTATTGCATTTGAAATTTGTTTATTGCTTAACATTTTTGGTTAAAACTTTGCTATTTTTGTTTTATATTGTTTACCTTAGAAATGGTGGATAAAGTCGAAATGTTTCAGACGTGACCATGTCAAGGCAAGGCAAATCCATAACATCATACGATGGAGTTCTCTGTAAATATTAAAATGTTAAAATACAATGTAAAAACATATTATGAATTAAAATCACAATTTCAAATTTTATTTGAATGACATGTTGTGAACTCGTGTTTTATTTAAGGTGTTCAGGATCATTCATGGCAAAATCAGTGGTTAGGGTCTGTGAACTTTGAGCACCAACACTGAATATTATTTGTCATTCCTATTTCGCTATGTGTGTGTGTGTGTGAGAGAGAGAGAGAGAGAGTGTGTGTGTGTATGCGTGTTCATCGTAACTCATTTCTTATTTTTATGTGAACCTTGCGTGCTCTAGTTTGTCTTGGTTAGCTTACTAAAATTTTAAGTATACTCAAGTATTTGTATTCTGTATTTTCTTTCCATTTATTAGTAGAACAGGAACATTTACCTTATGGAATTTTTCATCAATTTCCTCTCTCAGGCGTTGTTGCCATTCCTCGTTAGTTGCTAGGCAATATAAAAGAAAGGCCAGGGCATTGGCTGTTGTATCATA
Organism: Anadara kagoshimensis; assembly: GCA_021292105.1. NCBI lineage: Eukaryota > Metazoa > Mollusca > Bivalvia > Arcoida > Arcidae > Anadara > Anadara kagoshimensis. The sequence continues at coordinate 9,648,412 of CM037864.1, forward strand.
TCCAGCAAGAATGAAGAATAAGCAATTGGCCAAAATGACATCCTCATCTAATTCTGAAACTTAATCCAAACATATTAAATTTAGTGCTAATGTTCATATTTTCCTTGTACGCTAAAGAGCATTCCATAATATGAACGTAATATAAAAATCGTACATGAACTAGATTTGTTTCACTGACGCATGACTGGTTTTGAAAGTCCTGCCTAAAGGTGATTTTCCATATACTCACAAAATCGAACATTCGATAATAAAAGGTATTTTCTAAAATGTAAGATAAGTCTAAACAGCAAATACCTGGCTAAGAAGCAGTTCCTTGCCTCTTGCCTATTGCAAGTCCGAGAAGCAAGCTTGATCATTTTTTAGTTGTTATTAATGACTTGACGGTGGTGGGAGACTACCCTTCCTCTGAAAAGGGTAGTGGTTGGCAAACAATCACACACACACACACACACACACACACACACACACACGCCATGGTTTGTAATGTATATATATATATATATATATATATATATATATATATATATATATATATATATATATATATATACAATTCTTTGACATTTGAACTCATAGACCCGGGTCTCCTAGAAAAAAAACCAAAATTGGCCAATTATGAAAATTGACTCTGTTGTTAGAGTGACTATTTCAATACCTGGTTTTTCGTTGTTGTTTGTATGTCCATTACTAACTTGACATTTCAGCATACAGTTTAGTAAATCTTTACTTTCCTGAAACGAAATTTAAAAATATAAATCCTTGATAATGACCAGAACGAACACGCACAAAATTTTAAGAAAAAAGAAAAATATAACTCTGGTTAGCTCGGTACCAGTTTGATGGACTCAATGGTCTATTGTGTTTATTTGCAATATTCCAGTGAATGCACTTGCACCCTAAAACTTACCATTACCATAAGTGTGCGCATTAGTGCAGTGCAGATCAGAAACACTTGTGCAAACTCACAAAACCCTTTAAACCATTTTACTCTAATCCTTAAAATAACAAAAACTCGTCAGAAGTGCACACTAGTACAAAGCATATCAGAAATACACGGACAAAAGGTTTTGTCGTGAATAATTGAAAAATTGCTGATGTGGCGTATTTTAACAACATTCAACTAAGGAAAACGACCAACCAACCATGAAAATAAATAAAAAGTTGACGATTGCTAAAACTTTTTTATTGGTTTTCTTCTTGTTTATTTACGAAGTAAAATCAAACTTACTGACGATTCCGTTTTCCTATTCTCTATACCCATCTTGGATATTTTAGTAAAATATTCCACAACGTCATCTGGAAGAGGTGTGTAATTCATACTGCGAAATAAATACTTCATAACTGGAAATATTGCTGAAATAGTGACATATAGTAACTGAAAAATATGCACTTGGAAAAGGCGAATGCAATCAAGAACATACCAGAACAAATAAATGATGAATTACCAATGCAACAAGCAACTTAATGAAGAGATGGATTTTCGGGCTTTACATTGATTTGGCGACAAGCCAGGTCGCAAAGTAATCCATGCTTTATTGGTCATCCTCGCCATTTCATTATTACTTACCACAAATTGTTGAATCCCCACTATACCGGTAGTTCCGGCTATCCATGCATTATTGGCCATTCTTACCATTTCATTATTACTTACCACAAATTGTAGATTTTCCCACAACACCGGTAGTTCCGGCTATCCACGCTTTATTGGCCATCCTCGCCATTTCATTATTACTTACCACAAATTGTTGATTTCCCCACTATACCGGTAGTTCCGGCTATCCATGCATTATTGGCCATTCTTGCCATTTCATTATTACTTACCACAAATTGTAGATTTTCCCACAACACCGGTAGTTCCGGCTATTCATGCTTTATTGGCCATTCTAGCCATTTCATTATTACTTACCACAAATTGTTGATTTCTCCACTAAACCGGTAGTTCCGGCTATCCATGCTTTATTGGCCATTCTTGCCATTTCATTATTACTTACCACAAATTGTAGATTTTCCCACAACACCGGTAGTTCCGGCTATCCATGCTTTATTGGTCATCCTCGCCATTTCATTATTACTTACCACAAATTGTTGATTCCTCACTATACCGGTAGTTCCGACTATCCATGCATTATTGGCCATTCTTACCATTTCATTATTACTTACCACAAATTGTAGATTTTCCCACAACACCGGTAGTTCCGGCTATCCATGCATTATTGGCCATTCTTGCCATTTCATTATTACTTACCTCAAATTGTAGATTTTCCCACAACACCGGTAGTTCCGGCTATCCATGCTTTATTGGCCATTCTTGCCATTTCATTATTACTTACCACAAATTGTTGATTTCTCCACTATACCGGTAGTTCCGGCTATCCATGCTTTATTGGCCATTCTTGCCATTTCATTATTACTTACCACAAATTGTTGATTTCCCCACTATACCGGTAGTTCCGGCTATCCATGCTTTATTGGCCATTCTTGCCATTTCATTACTACTTACCACAAATTGTTGATTTCCCCACTATACCGGTAGTTCCGGCTATCCATGCTTTATTGGCCATTCTTGCCATTTCATTATTACTTACCACAAATTGTTGATTTCCCCACTATACCGGTAGTTCCGGCTATCCATGCTTTATTGGCCATTCTTACCATTTCATTATTACTTACCACAAATTGTAGATTTTCCCACAACACCGGTAGTTCCGGCTATCCATGCTTTATTGGCCATTCTTGCCATTTCATTACTACTTACCACAAATTGTAGATTTTCCCACAATACCGGTAGTTCCGGCTATCCATGCTTTATTGGTCATCCTCGCCATTTCATTATTACTTACCACAAATTGTTGATTCATCACTATACCGGTAGTTCCGGCTATCCATGCTTTATTGGCCATTCTAGCCATTTCATTATTACTTACCACAAATTGATGATTTCCCCACAACGCCGGTAGTTCCGGCTATCCATGCTTTATTAGCCATCCTCGCCATTTCGTTATTAGGATCGTCCTGTGTGTTGATACTTAACCCGAATACTAACTTCGAGATGGCGTCCATAGAATAATTTCGGCAAAATCTAGTAACAAAATAGAAAAAAAATAAACTGATTAAAAATTTATCCAAGCTAAAATATTTTCGAATATTATAGATATATTTATATGTTTATATTAGAATTTACAGCCAAAATGATTATCAAGGCCACTCAAAGAAAACAGTAAAAGTGGTTTTTTTTACTAACGGTCCTTATATACAGGTTCAAATAACATGAATAAAGAGAAATGGGGATAAAATTTTATTGGCCTTCATAAGCATGTAATCACTATATACAGATGGGTTTTAAGGCAGGTTCGAAATTGATTTTTTATTTTTTTATAGTTGTCCAAGGAAGCGTCATCGGATTACAACTATGGTCCCTTTTTCGGGACTCGTTTTCAAAGATTTATTGTGAAGTCATTTCACACATTCGTGAATGGCGAGTCTTTTCTTCCCTTTTAATAGTCTTCAAATTCCATAACGCTTGTCATTTATGGAAAACAACGGGGATGCTTCGCTGGTGCCATGGACAAGACCGTCATAAGGCTAAAAACATTTCTCCCAACTACACGACACAACGCATTGAGCTCGAGGGCGTGTCGCTGGTGTCATAGATAAAACCCGTTATAGCCATGGTAAAAATGAGAATGGTGCAAGTTCATATATAACATATAAAGTTTGAATCTCTCTCATGCACTCCAGTTAATTTAAGCTAGGAACATCAATTTTTAAAAGTGGTACAAAAACGTTTTAAAAATGATTATGCAATCTTTTCAATAAAATCTTATACAATTTAAAAAAAATTCAACGAAGCTCAAAATACTTGGAATTAGAAATACTTTATGCAACAGATTTAATTTTGTTCTACAGTACAGGTGTATGGAAAGTTTAACACTAAGCTAACGAATTATTGCAGAAACAGCGACTCATATCTCTATCCCTCGTTAGCTACATATTGACAGCTTTTTTGGGGGCAGTTGCTATTCATATCCCGGTAGATTTTCGGTCACTAACTATCCATTATCTCATGCACTCGGCAGCTGAGTCTCAACGGCTGCTTTTCGATAGCTCAGTGTTAAACTTTCGTCAGGTCTAAACAGTATGTTAAAATCCCTTCTCTTCAAAGGCAACCTTTTAATATTACTTACACACTGATGTCCATACTGGTCTCCGAGTTGTCGTTTATCTTTATCACCAAGTTATCTATACATTCATGTAGAAGATCTGTTGTCTAAAGAAAACCAATATTCATTATGGAAGTATGACATTTTCATTTTATATTCATTTACTAACAATGGTGTCAGACTGTTCTGAAATTGACACCAGACGACCATAAGAAAATTGAAGCCAAGAAATTTGACCAACAACTGAAGCAAGCATACAGAAGGCTATACGAGGGCAACGATGATCATACGGATGCTTATTTTGACAATATTGCCATCATTATTGT